>JAPMOQ010030238.1:579487-642520 GCA_026543055.1 Argiope trifasciata
AAATATTTTGGAATTTTGTAATTAATCTTCCTTTAAATTTCCTACAAGGTGGCATTAAAATTAAATTAAATATTTTACTTACAATTAAGTTTTGAAACTATTGAAAAATAGTGTATTGTCGTGACGGTCGCATGATTGCGTAAAATGTCAAAACTCTAGTACATTAAAATGATAGTACAAAATCGATTACTTAAATCTTTACAATTTTCGCAACTTTAGAAGTATGAAATGAATTTGAAATTTGATTACAGTATGCAATGATTAGAAAATTATGCAGATTTTTGCATTCAGTTAGGAAACAACACTTCAGCGAAAAGTACATTAAATTCAGCCTGCACTTTTTCTGAAGCTATCTTCTTTAGTATTGATCTAAATTATGAAATCAATCTCCGCATTGTGAAATAAAATTCTTAAGTTTTTACTAGTTGGTTAGAAATTTCATGTTAAAGATTGAATTATCATTTGTTGCAAAGCTCACAACAAAAACTTCTAAAAAAATAGCCGTGATTGTTATAAGTATACAAATTAGTTCAGAGAAATAAATCGAAATCTTTAAATGCTTTATTTTCTCCTTATTTATGCCAATTTTAATAGGGGCTCTTTTTTTAACCCTGTAGAGGGAGGGATTCCGCTTAAGTATAGCATCTGCACTATCTGACCAGATTTAATATTATAAGATTCCTTTTTACATATTACTCCTCTTTTAATAGAGACATAAATCTAATAAAAACAAATTAAAGCAAACCAATATTAATCATCAGAATCTTTTCTAATTTTCAGGTTTTTTTTTTCTTTCCAAAAGTGATAAACAATTCCATCTGATTGCATATAATTATTCGGATATAAAACAATCAAAAACAGGTCAGATTTATAAATAACTCGAAATTTACAATTTTATTTTTTAGAATGAAGGTTAGTAGCCCTTTTTTTTTTAGAATTTTAAAATTTTTTGCCAAAAATAATTCCAGATATAAATCAAATTATGTTCAGGCTACGCAAATCCTATTCATTTTACCTTTAAAGTAATAGGATGAAAGTAATTCTGATGTAACTGACGATAAATATTGATTTTTATGGTAACTGATGAATATTTATAAATAAATAATAACTTTATACCAAAATATTTTTTTACAGTGATGAAAACAATCACTTTAAATCTGAGATATCATATAGGTGAAAAAGTGAAATTATAGCACCTTAAAAATTAAAGTTCATTGAATATGATTAATAATTAATACTGTCACAACTTTTTTTTTCTCAAATTAAGAGGAACAAATAAAATCTGAAATTTAAAAATAAAAGGCGCAACTATTTAATAAATATATATTTTCCGGCAGTTGTGAAAATCGCTCTTCAAGTGAATCGGTATTGACTGCACTCCATAATGATCCTTTTTTTTTTCTCTCTCTCTCTATAAAAGAGGACTTTTCTCCTCCCCGAGGCTCTGAATTACGTACAGCAATAATATAAAAATATCATTGCAGATATCAGTAAATTAATGATCAAATATTTTTATTAATTTCTTATTAGAATTAACGGATTAATAAGACATTTATAAACAAAAAGCACTAAATCAATGAAAGCTGGCTAACAAAATCTGCTCCGTTTAAAGGAAAACCCTTTCGCAATGCGTCATAGCCATTCAAGAAACACAGAATCACGCAGACCGATGAGAAAAGACTGTCCCGCACCAAATACTCCCAGTTACCAATTTGGCGAATATTCGCTCTTTCCTTTTTCTTCAACAATGTCGCTATATTAATTTATTCTAAATGGTGCTTCCTTCATTTAAAAGTCAATCGAATTGATCGCAATTGATATTCAATAGTTCTCAGGAAATGACATAAAAAGGGATTTAGAAATATGTAAGAAGTAGTCATCGACATCGATATGGGAAACTGCAAAGGGGTTTTAAAAGCAATTTCTGAAAAATAAATCGCATAATACTTTATTTGTTATGTCGATAAAAAAAAATCTTCTTCAATCAACAAAAGTCTAAAATTTTCTAAAAAAAATATTACTCATTTATAATAACATGAGCTTTTTTTTTAAAAAAAAAAAATCCAAAGTTCTGACAAGGCAAATTTAATTTAATGCTCAGATGCGAGAGTAGTAAAGGTACTCACGCATGCTCAGGGAGGAGATTGAAGATGGAGAGAACATTGAATGACTCCTTCGCGCATTACTTTCCTACATCACTTGCGGCTTAAACTATTTTTCGCAACCGGCTGGAGGAACACGTTAACGGTTTTTTAATATCAGAGGCGTCGATTTAAACAAACAAAAATTAATGTAAGGAATACAGAACTTTTAATTGCTAAATATGATAAACTTTAATTGTTTTAGAATTGTGTAGAGGAATACTGCACATAAACTATTTGTGTGACAATTACCTTAACGATGTCTACGTAATTTAATATGATCGATAATTTTTATCTTTATTTGATAAATGTACGGTTTAATTTTCTTTTAAAGAGAGAACTATTAACTGACATTAATTATTGTTAAAGTACCTTCTATCGATTTAAAAAAAAATCATAATATTATATATATGTGAGTGTATATCAATTAAAAGTATTTTTAGCTATGTCCTCTCTTTAGTGGAAATTCGCAGTTAAATCCTGGCTGTAATGCAAACAATATTAGTTTTTATATATATATATAAGTACATATATCCACGAATCTTAAAAAAATCCATAATGGAATGTGCTAGTGATTTGAAATTTCTTACAAGGAAATGAACTTTTTTAAATATTAAGACTAGTTTCTTTTTTAAACCAAGTACTTTTCAATAATATAACACAGATCTTATGGAAATATTTTCAAATTTTAAAGTTGGATGATATGCTATCGAACTACTCCCACATTTATATATCTGATTTTAAAAAAAGACTATTTTCAAACGTTACGCTTGTATTTGAAATACTAGGCCTAGAAGATACTAACTATCCTTAAGTAAAACTGTGTATACTTTCTTTTTGATCAGTAATGCAAATTCATTTAAAGTTATGAAAGTTTAAGGACAGATAAGGTGGACAGAAACATCTGAGAATCCTACATAATACATTATTAATTAAGCGCGGGAACTCTTCGGCGATATTTAGGGGAGGAACAGAAGATGACCAGAACAGCTATATGCTCAGATCTACTGCGCATTGATGTTGAAATACAATTTGTTATTGCTGTTGGAGAGAGCGTTCACTTCAAACATATATATTAGGCTTCGGATCCACGTTTAGATCTGGATACTTTCAGGATTAGGATTTTGATGACAATTTTTTTTTTTAATAAAAAAAGTAGTTTACAAAATAATCAGGATTTTCTTTTATCTAGAAGTAAATTATCATTTCATGAGTAGTTTATTATTTATTTCTAGAATTTAATGAAATGAAAAATCAAAGATGAATATACTAAATAATTTAAGACTTATTTATGATGCTAGTTTTTGTGATAACTTTTTAATTGTTACAATTATTAATTATGAAATGTAATTAATATTCAAATTTATATTTGTAATTAAATTTTATCAAATTATTTATTTTTTCAGAGGAGAGGAATTATTGTTGTAACTCAAATAAATTTTTTTTTGCTGAATGTCAGAAGTTTATTTGTATCAGCCTTATTTTACAGTATCAATCTCAGAATAATTTTTATTATGAGATGATACTATTAAAAATTATCATTAATATTTATAAACTTTATTATAATATTTATAAATTATTTGTAGTTTTTGCTCTTCAGATCAAGTTTAAAACATATATATAATTAAGATTATTTATTGGAACATAATTTAGAAGATAGAAAAGAAAAGCTAACACATATAAAATAAAAATTCAGGTCCTGAAACATATTTTGTTGGCGTGTAATGGATTGTTGATATTTTGTAGAATAATGGAATAATTGCATGATCATGTTTTAAGGATTGGTGATATTAAAACTACTGAAAATGATTGATAACTAAGAATAAAAGAACACAAAATTCAAACAATGTGCTTTATAGCAAGCAAATATATTTCTGAAATTTTCTATGGAAGCTCTTTAATGCAGATAAATTGAATTTTGTAGAATATATATATTTCATTATAACTGTAAATATGTTTTGAAATTTTTTCCTCAATTATTCATATGCAATTTTTTTCTGGATATTTCTACATCTGCAATGGAAAGACATGTTTGTTATATAACTCCTGTATGCAGATTTTGATTCGCTAAAATTATTAAGAATTTAAGGTGCCTTCTAAATCATTTATATATCTGTGAAATTTTTTTAGATATTCTGAACTTAATACTAGTATCAAAATGATCATATTATAGTATATTTTGAGTTTTATATCATTAACAATATAAACAAATAAATATAATATTACCTGCATATAAAAATAATGATTATATAAAATTTTGAGAATATTTCCCAAATATACATTATCTAGATCAGGATAATGTGATATATTTACTAAGCAATTAATGATTTAGTTTAAAGATATGAATTAAATATTTTAATTTACTTTTAGAGCATTAAAATCAAAATATAAATGATCAGCATTTTATTTTTTTGTATATTTAAAAACATCTTATAATGTATAACCTCAATGAAATAAATAATTCATTAAACAATTCTGTATTTCTTTATAAAGTAGATTTTATGCAAATTTTGCCCTTTTTTATTCATATCCTTACCAAGTAAAAAAATGATATAAAAAATAATTTTAAAATTGTAAAATATGGTATGAATAAATACTCCAATACAGTTTTTTTAAAATAAAGAAGTATAATTTTTTCAAACATTCCTTGTGAGTAGATATTTAAGAATTGTTTGTGGAAAATTGATCTTGAGTCAGTTATTTTGTTATGGATTTTTTAAATTCACTATAACATATTTCTTTTTGAGCATTAAGATAAAAAATTTATTTAATCATACTAATTTAGAAGGTAATATGTAACTCTTATAAAAATGGTCTAGTTCATTTTTTCTTTAATAGAAAGTTCCTTTTTTTTAAACCAAATTATTTATTTTAGAACAATGATATGATTTATTTAAATTAAAAAGAATTTCCAAGTAGTCTAACATAAAAAAAGTTTATTACTAAAATAAATTCCAAAAATATATCTTTTAGGAAGAATCAGTTGAATGAATGTGTAAATACTTTTAGAAAGTTTCTCAGTGTACAACAATACAAATACAGAAATTAACTTTATTCCACTAAATTCCTTCAAACTAAAAAAAAGGATAATTTAAAATAATAATAAATATAAAAAATAGTATCATCAATCAATATGTAGTTGCGCCGTTGATTTTTTCATGCATATTGTGTATCAATGGGGATAAAATGATCTAAAGCAAGGTTTAATTCACCTCTTGGTTTTCAAACATATTCGTAGTGTGGGATCGATAGAACGAGCTACTTGAGGACTCGGATGTCAGTTCTATTTTAGTATTCGGATTTAGATAGCGGTCAGAAACATTACTGTTTGTTATCTGCGAGAGCAAGATTTCATCAATAGGTCATTTAAAATTTATTTGATTGAATTTAAAAATTCTGTCAAGAAAAAGTGCATTAAGAAGTTTCAGCATACAGAGGAGCAAGGTACTAATTTTGTTTCTTTCTTTTATAAAAGTTGGGTATTATTATTTATCATATTGCGCGAAAAGCGCGTGTCTTCCTACATAATTTTGTTAAACTTTTTTTTGTATTGTTTCTTTAAGTGTACTTAATTGCAATTTGCGATTGGATTTATTAATTGTTGGTTTATTGTAAAGATTATCTTTTCACTTTGTTTTGATTGTTGAATTCAATAATCCTCTATTGCAATTTTTATTTTATCAGTAATTGCAGTAACATAGACCAAACGGAATATTGAAAGTAATTGGAGTGTCTAAAATTTCAAAGCTATGTTTTTAAAAGTTACGCAACTCTTATAAAAATTTAATCCGAGATTTTTGTATAAATTTTGAAAAAATACTGTGTATCTTTCAAAATATTATCTGTTCTTATCACTTTATTTGAAATTATAATTTTATTGTTAGGAGCATGCTTAACTTGACTTACTCTAGTTTTCACTAGAATAGATATAAATAGATGTATAATTTTAAAAATAAATACTGAGCTACTTTGAAATACTTTATAATTTTTCTGTCAAAATTTATCATTGCTTATATTTTCTGGACATTTTATTTAAAGTTTTTCTCAACTTTCTGATAGTACATTTTATGTATATATATTAATAAAATAAAAGCCCTTATTTAAAAATTTTATTGTTAAAAAAGTTAAAATGGGGTTTCTGATTTTTTTCTATAATTATTTTTTTACAGAATTATTTTTTTCACTTTTTAATATACATTAATAAATTATTTCAGATATTTGATTTTCTTGTTTTTGCTGGAAAAAGTATTTATATAAATAAAAAATCTTTTTTAGAAGTAAAACTTTATTAGGAATAAATGGCTGTTTTCCCTTTTTTAAATTTATTTTTAACTATGTAAAAATGCGTTATGTTACATCTGATATGATTATGGTAAATCGAGTTCTAAAGTAAAAATTTGTAAGAATTTTACAAAATTAAAAACTTTTTTGAAAAAAAAAATTGAAAAACGAGGCCTTTTTTCTCTTTCATATGATAAGTTAATAGACTTTATCGAATGATTGTAAGAAAGTTTAATATTATTAAAACAATTTCAAATCATTAAAGCATGTAACTATAGATTTTGTTGTCTTTTTAAAATTATTTTTCAGTTTTATTTTTACTGGAATAATTCATTTAAGAAAGAATATTTTTGATAGATATTGCTGATACTCATATTTTTTAGAAGATCCTTGTGAGATCTTGAAACACTGTCATCTTTGAGGTATGTTTAAAATTTTTTATTTGCTTTTTTTTTAACTACAAGAAAGCATTTCACATCTTCAAAGATATCTTAATAATTTTTCACTTATATAATCTAAAGTTGTATGTAATGTTTAATGTAATGAAGATGTTTTAAAGTTTAATGATTGATTATGTTGTTATAAAATGACTGAAAATGAGATTTAAAAATGAATTTTACTTAAAGTAAATAGCTGCATCGTAATTCAATAGTGAGTTTCTATCAGTTTATTGATAAATCTTTTTCTAAAGCAAAAATACCATGTATGTAATTTCATCAAAGAATAACAATCCTCAATTATGTTTACGTTATTGCAACATTATAGTTATCATTATTAAAAATTATATTTTTATATCATTTCTTACAAGCTAATCAAAAGGTTGTGTATAATATGCTTATTATTAATTATTTATAATAGGCATGATAGAGTTCACTTTCACTAAGGTTACCTAGATAATTCTAAAGAAAGGAAAAATTTATATAACTAGAATTATTGCAGATTAGAAAAATTGCACTAAGTGATAACTTTAATATGATTAGTATTTAAACTGTAACTGTACTAACAATTTTAAATTTAAAATAGCTGATGACTTTAATATGATCAGTATTTAAACTGTAACAGTACTAACAGTTTTAAATTTAAAATAGCTTCTTTAACAAAAATATTTAGCAGAATGACTGATTTATATGCATTGTGATTGTTTTTTGTGTCATATTTTTAACCCTGCACAAGCCGTGCAGTTTACAATAGTAACTTTAAATGAGTTTGATGTTTAAAAAATAATTAAGAAGAAGTGCCTTGTTATGTTTAAAGTTAATTAAAGAATGTTGATTAATTATTTTAGAGTTTTATTTTGATTTGAAAATGGACTGCAATTGTAATTCGGGCGACCTTTTACATGACTTTATAGAGCATGACCGGTGCAGGGTTAAATGTCACCACTTTTTTTAAATGTCTTGCTTTTCTAATTGGCTGAGCTATTATAATTATAATTCAGTTAATGTAAAGGCTTAGCAATATTCTTCCTTTCATAATTTAACCATTTTTTTTAAAAAATTTGATAAACTACATAATTTTACATAAATGAGAGCTGTACAAGTTTTTTTTTAAATATTTTTTATGGAGGTAGCCAAAGGTTATGCATAATATTTCATGATATGGAATTTCATTTGTATATATCCTATAAATTTGAGCTATTAAGGATGCATGAAAATTACATTTTTTGCTAACTGTAAGCTTTTAATTTTTCTTATTTAAAATACATCATTGCCAATAATAATTTCTATCAATCCTAAAAGAGATTTATCTATTTTTTTTTAAATCTAAAGGTTGATTGGTTGTTAACTGTTTTTTAGCACAAGAACAATTAACTAAAATGTTTGGCAAAACTGCTCCAGTCATATATTATAATATAAAACTATTGATATTTGTAAATTTTTAAGATAACCAATTTAGAGATACGTGTAAAACCTAATTTAAAAGAAATGTGAGATGTGACATCTCAAAAGGAACAAACATCTAACAAAAGATTTAAAAAAATGTTAAATACAGATGAAAAAATTTGAATGGCTTTTAAAAAGTTTTTAAATATTTGTGTGAATATGCTAAGTGTTATCATCAATCGAAATAGTATAGAAGGTATAAAATCAGAATTTTTTTAAATAAGAAACTTTTTCTTAACAAGAAAGAAGGAAGAAAATTTTTCTTTCATTTAAAAAATAGTTTTTAAATAAAATCTATTCAAGATTTTTTCCTGCATAAATGTTTAATATCAGTCTTAGTTTTATTAGAATATTAACTGACTCTGGTAAACCATTTGGCGTGCTTGATTGATGATTGCTAAAATTTTGAATTTTCTGTAGCTTATTAATGATTTTCTTAAAGAAGTATTTCCAAATTTTGTTAGATATGAAAAACAATTTTTTTAAAACCATTTTGTTTGATGTGCTATGCATCTCCCTAATTGTCAATCATTTCACATAAAATTTAAGCTTTGAAATTCAAGTGATTAAATTTGAGCTAATGCAAAAAATTTCTTGCTGAAACTATTTAAAAAGGGATGTATTGTAAATATTTTTCATCTTTGCTTATTCATGAAATTACATTTTGATTACTGATATAACAAACTTTCCAAAAATTTATTAAAAACATATTTTTAAAAGAAAAGTATTTGTAACAGTGATATATATTAATGTAAAATAAGCCTAAGTGAATTTTTAAAAGTTAATTAGAATTAAATCCAAAAATTACTCTAATTAAAATGTAATCATTAAAAAAAATTAACTTTTAATTTGGTCTAAATTTAAGTTTTGTATTAAACAAATAATATTTTTGCAACTAATGGTGCATCAAGTTTTTCTTGTTATTTGATTAATTCAAATGTTAAAAATATTGCTCCAATATGTGTTTTTCAGCCCTTCAATATATATATCTGCCAAATTTGGTAGCTTTATATGTAATAGCCTATTCTAATGAATATTAATACACTTGCATACATATTCTACTTTGTTATTAATAAAAATATAGATGACCTAAATTCTCTCTTCTCTAGATTGAATGATAATGTAAAAAACTAATTAGTGATTTGAATTTTTTTCCAAAACTTAGAAAATTTGAACCTTTTGTTTGTATTATGTTCATGCTTGAATTAACAACAGTCATCTTTGTTTAGACTGGTAAATTAAATACTTATTTCGATCTTTTCTTTTAATGTTAAAAAATTCCACACAAATTTGGTCTGGTTTTATAGTTTGCTAACTCCAATTTAATTTTTAATAAAGTTTTAACATAAAAAAATGAAGCTTTTATTCATTGTCCTCCTCATATATGATAATCTTTATTATTTTGCTTGTGTAATCATTTTCATGTTTAACTATAGTATTTTTCCTTTAATAATATTTATATAGTTCTAATAAAAGAATGGGTAAATGTCAATCTAACCATTAAAAAAATTATTTTTTTAAAATTTTTTTTATAGACATGCTATTTTAATACAAGTATTTACTGTTTATTCATTGTGCATTTCCTAATTTGCTACCTATAACTTTATACATCTAATTATATTACAAGAATGAACAGCAGTATTTAAAAATAAATGCATTAATTTTATTTGTTCATTTACTTGATTCTGAAAATAAACCTTAATTGTAAGTCCAACAATATTTCAATATTATTATTAGATGCAAACCTTATACAGAAATATTTCATTGAATCCAGAATGAAATGTCAGTGGTTACAGTACACATAAGTTTTGCCTTAAATATGAAATATAAAAATGAAAGTGCGTATAAAATAGTTTTAAAAATCGATTAAAAGTTGAAAAAATTATACATCAAAATAAATAAATGAATAAGAAAAAGTGCTTTTGAAATGATAATTTTTAAAATTTTGTGATTATATGAAAATTATTTTTGTGTTACAATATTTTAGAAGTTATTGCAGAAAAACACTAAAATTTCACCTTGTTAAAATCTCAAAAGAAAGAAAAAAAAAAGATGCTCCAATGTGCCTATTTTTATTCTAAAGTACCAAATTATATTTGGTAGTTCTAGGTCAAAGGATCAAGCTTTTGAGCATCTGAATTCAAACTGATATTTTTGTTTTTATTATTAAAAGAAAGAAAATAATGGAAACAACATCAACTTTAAAATAGTAATTGTTAGGTTACTGTAAAAACTTAGTGGAATAAATAATTTGATTACCACAAATAAAAAAAGACAGTTACATACTGTCTGTTAGTACTGAAAGTCATAAAAGATTATTGATACATGATTCTAATGTTCTTAAATCTTGATTTTTAAGTTAATGTCTAAGTATGAAAAATTTTCAAATTATATATATAAATTTTCACAATTCTGTCCTGTATTGTGAATAAATTTAATATTGTCATTGATAGTAAGTTGACTAGGTAATATCAACTTCTTGGATATCTGAAAATTTTTAATTTAAAACGAATCTAAAACATTTAATCTATCATATAATTTAAATATTTAAACACATTTAAATTTTAATTGTTTGGTAGCTTTAAGTTAGAAAAAAAAGGAGCATAAAAAGCATTTACAGATAAAATAATATTAAACAAAAAAAGATATCCGTATGAAGATATGTTTTGGGGGAATTTGTCTAGCTTGTAAATATCCACAATATAATAAAACAGATAACACCTGAATTTGTCTTTACGTCTATCATAAAATTCCTCCAAAACAGTAAACAGTAGCAGCATGAAATTTACATATGTCATTCAGGCTCCATTTGTAAGCCAGCTATTCAGTTTTTAACATTCAAACATAATTATGCATAAAGATTTTAATTTAGCTGTGGAAAAGTTTATAATCAATTTTTAAATGACAATAATATTATCTGTTATGTACACTTAAACAAAGATGTAGTGTTCTCTATGTAAGGGAATTTTTCAGATGATTAACCTAGTTATAGTTCTGCAGAAAAATAAAAGAAATGTTATGTATGTTGCAATTTACTTTAAAATATCTTCAATTCTTTGATTTTCAGGTTTAACATGACCATAATTCTTGAACATTTGCATGAAATTCTATCAGTATTAAAAAAATTAAATAACTATAATGGAAATTTGATACCTGATACTATTTAAATTTCAACAGAATAGTGTCATACTGTCTATTAAGAGCAATTTTATAATTAAAAATATCCTTAAAAACTTTTTAGAAGTAGTAATTTCTTTGTTTCTTTACAAATATATATTTCAAATTTAACAAATAATGTATTATAAAGATTTTATTTCCTTGATTCTATATGGATTTTATGCTTAGGTATTTGTAGCTGTTGAAAGTTGAGTAGAAAGAATGCATTACATTACATTAGAAAAGAATGAATCAAAATGAATTAATATATGTCATCCTTTTTTGCACTGTGTGTTGTTTTATTTTGCATTTAGGTTGCAAATTATTTAATTGTAATGGAGTTTTTTGTTCAGAATTTAGATTGAAATCATAACTTATCCTTCGAATATTATAAAAACTGGAAAAAAAAAAAATCAGAAGAACGATTTTTTTTGTTGGTTCCGAGAAATTATAAATTAGAACACAATTTTTAGAAAATGCAATTTAGTATTATTTTGTAGTCTTATTTTTAGCATAAAGAATTTAAAGAATGAAGTGCGTTTTATGAGTGGAATTACCGTGAAGAAAAGACTAGTGCTGTTTTGATATTAACTCAGATGTCTTATATATTTCAGTTTTTGACTTTAAAAAAACTACAACTAGAAAATAGATGTGAGATTGAGAATGGGGACAAATCTTCTTTATGTTTATATTTTCAAATTTTTTCTAAATTTTGTCTCTTCTACCCTCTTCCTCCACCCTTTTTTTGGGGATAAAATTAAGCCATAAAAATTTTGTAAGTAAAATCATTTCCTTTGGAATAAGCAATTTCAAATAAAATAAGTCTTTGAAATCAAACTGGGAGTTACTTCTTGTTATGTACTTTGATAAACTGGTAGATACCACCTTTCAGGAATTAAAATATTAAAGCGGAAGCTAAAAGAAAAAAAAATCTTGCCTTGTCAAAATTTCACTTCCTTGGTTACTAAACAGGCAGTTAACATTCTAAACATAGCTGATATTGCATTGACACCTTTTCAGATTTTATAAATAATGTTGATAGAGGTAATGTTTTTCTTCATAATTTTTTTTATATTTTGTTTTATGTGAGAAAAATTAGTATTTTATAATTTGTCAAGAGGCAGCAGTGTAGAATTGTGAATATTTACTCTATATGAAATAATTAAAAGAATTGTAGAAAGTTATTGTATGTTGATAAAATCTGACTGATTAAAATTTTGTACACTATAGTTTGGTTAGAAATGCAAGGATTCCCAAAATTAAAAATAACTAAAATCTTTTATATTATTAATTAGATATTATGTTATTCAGTTATTAATAATTCAGTTTATTTAAAATCTTTTATTTTCAATTCTCCTTATAACATCTTAGCATACATTAGTCTTGTAGATTAGTGTCATTATGAAATAATAAGTTTTTCCACATTAAATACTGCCATTCAAATATATACATTTATTATACCCTTCTTTACAACTTTGAAAATATTCTTAGGCAATACATAATATAATCACAGACACATTATTTATATTTATCAAATAACAACTCACAGTATGAATACAAATTAATGACATGTATAATTATTTAATTAATTTGGTTACTTTATATTTCAACCTGATATTGTACTGACATATATTTGTGCGTTTATAATTTTGCTGTAAATTAGATATAACAAGTTATTCAGTAATACTTGTTTATAAGTGTTCAGTATATACTGCCTTCATAAACTTAATGTTTTTTTTTGAAAATTTGGATAACATTTTAAAGTTTTAACTAAGATCCTTCTCACCATGCAAGATTTTTAATTTATAAGGCTTTGAGGTTTCAGTTTTTGATTAAAAAACAGCAGATCTTAGAATCTTACATTTAGAACAATAATTTTATTAGCTGGTTTGAATTCATTTAGAACTTTTGATGATTTTTCATGATAATAATGTTTTTGCATTTGTCTTGGTCAGCAACTTACTAAGTAATCTCATTGCTGTGCTGTTACTTTGTGGCGGTGTTTTATTGTGGTGTTGCACCAATGTGGAGGCTGAATTCCGCCTAGGATCAAAATCGTGACCTTAGAATTGGAAGCTGCATAACATGTTCACTAGACAAAAAGTGATCATCAGTGTTTAGTAGCTGATACTGGCTTATTAAGATATCACTTCAATACACCACATGACAGTTAATAAGCCAACACTTTATTCACCTGTTATATCTTTCAAATCAATGTTTGTCATAATAGGTACTGATTTCTTAAGCTCAAGATTAAGAAGTTTATTATTAATGGGTAATTTAGGCTGCAAACATTTGTTAAATATAATTTAAGTTGGAAATATTTCTAATTCTATGATTGGAATATTTCAGTTTTCTAATTAACTAATAGATGGATTGTCATCACTCTCATAGGCATTTTTGAAAATTATTTTGCTAATGCTATTATCTTTCCTGCCATTCCATTGTTTTGTGCATAATAAAGACTTAGAGAAATAATTTCAGTCCTTCTTTTTCAAAAATACTAAATTTGTAAATATAAAAAAGTACATTATCACAGATTATTGTTTCATTAATGTCATATCTAACAAATACTACTTCTTAATTTTAAATAACTGCTTCACTATTTTTTATTATTAACTTTCACTATCTCTATCCATTTTGAAAAGTGACACTATGTAATATTATTTTATGCTCTTAACTAAATGCTAAGTTTTCCATATTCAGTGGTTGGAAAATCTTATTTTCTTTTTAATCTTATTTTCCAACCCTTCTCGTAACATCTTGACATCTATCATTTACATAAACCTTGACGTTCTATTTTTATAAGTTTTTCATATAAAGATATTGAACATTTACATGTGTGTGTGTAAATATATTATCACTTTTTACTAAATTTTTCTTACTAATCATGACTTGTTGAAAAATTAGTTCTGAAAATTCTATTTTCTGAATTGAAAATTATATTTATCATCACAATATTTGAATATATGGACTTTATTATCATTATTTTATATCGTGAAGATTGTTAGAATAGAGTTGTGGAAAGGCTCTTGGATTTTGAATATTCAAACAGAATTGTTCTTTTAAAAAGATAACTGATTTACCGACTGAAAAATTATTTTTCATGAATTGAGAAAAGGAGGAAATATATCTGCATTTGTTTTTTCTCAAATATTTGAACTTGATATGGAATTTCATTTTTTTGTCAGATAAGTTAATTCATATACAATTATTTTTATGGTAATAAAGTATTTAAAACCAATTATGTGTCATCATATTTTAATCTTGTAAGCAAATCTAAATTTCAACAAATCAAAAACAATTTAACAGACAGTGCAAACAACTGTAAGAAGAGCTGAAATGTGTTTGAGTTTAAAACTCCTGAAACAAGTTCATATATGAAAATTTAAAGAACATTATGATTAAATTCTGTGGATTATTTTTTTAAAGTTTTTATAATTTCTCTTAGATAAATTTTATCAATTATCTTATAAGCTGTAATTTTTGTTTTTTGTGCTTGAAATCAATCATATATTTAAATAAACAGCCTTTACAGGAACTGGATTTATATACACAAATAATGAGTTTCTGACAAAGTTTTGGGTGATTATGTGGATTTGAAGATAAAATATTTTATGGAATCATTTATGGATGCTTTTTTAAACATAGTTTATGCATAGATTCCAGTTTGCAGTTTTTATTTCTTAACTATGCCTTATTGTATTTTATTGAAATTTAAAAATGCTTTTAGCTATCATTTTTTTCTTCAATATTTTACATACAAAATCAGAAGACAGTTTTATTATTTATTCATTAAAAATATAATTTAAAAATTCCATAAAAAATAAAGGATATTAAATAAAAAATGCATAAAAAATATATTTAATACTGTTTTTGTGTTTTTTGATTTTGTATTTTTACTATACATTACGAAAATATTGGCATTAATGAAATTGTTGATGAACAAAATAATTATTTCCATTTAATTTTATATAATATTATCATAAATTCAAATTTGACTGCTTAGCACGATAAATTCAAATTTGACTGCAAAAATAATAGACTTTTCCTTTTAAAAATTACATTAAATTTATTATCTAAATTACTAAGCATTAATCTTCATTAAGATTTAATTGAAAACTAGCTAATCCCTCCAAATTTCTGAGTATTGTTTTTATTTTTCAAATAACATTATGTATGAATTTCTGTTTAAAAAATTGGTTTTAAATTTATATGAAAGAAAAAAAAACTATTATTTACATGCAAAATTTCCATAAAGTTTGTAAATTTTTCACTGTCTTTATTATAAAAGAAAGAAAAATAAAATACTCTTTAACTTTTGTTATATATCTGAATGCATCTTTTGTGATTCTTTGTTAAGAACAAGTGAATAAGTTTGCTATTTCAAAACATATGTAAATATATTTTTCTTTTACTAATTTTTTTGTTTGTGCAATTTTAATGATGTAAGCTTTTTCTTTTCAAAAATTAAAACAAAGCCCCATATTTCATATTTATGCATTAAATTTCAGACTACTAAATTTCCTTAGAAATATATTATTTTTATACTGTCTTTATTTACCTTAAGTTTTAATTATTTTTATTCTAAAATTTAGCGAGTGTTTTTAGTATATAGTTCAATTCTGAATTCAAAAATACGTTGGAATAATCTGAAAAAAAAAAAAAATGTAGAATCTTGTAACAAATGTTTGATCAAATACATTTAATTTTCTCGTTTGCATTATGAGTATTATCAACGTGCCCAAGTTGTGAATTGTTTGTTGGCCAGGAATATTAAAATGCCTAATTCTCTCTGAAGTTTACTTATCAGAAGCAACTTAAACAACGAAACTTTTAATTGTACTTAATCGTGTATTATTTCTGTTTAAGAAGTTCTTGTTTATATTATTTTTTTTATTTGGAAAACGGCATTTTAGGCAAGCGAACTCTATGGTTACCATAAAATACGCCGCGCAGCGATTTTTTTTAAGTTTTTGCTTTTCTGGCAACCAATCATAAGCAGGCAGGGATTGGCGCCGGCGGATAGAATGGAGCCGGCGCATAGGAAAATAAAATGGCGGACAATCTGTGTGTAGAACAGCACAGTGTAATGAAACGTCCTATATTAAATCTCTTTTTAAAATCTGCGAATAAATATAGGAAAAAGTAATATTTGAGAGGGTAGGTAAGTGTTCAAAGAGACTTTATTTTTCGACATTGCAAATTTACAGAAATAATTATCTGTTGGCTTCTGAACTTTCGGGCCATGTTAGTGGTTGCTGAACGTAATTACTCTCAAGTATGTTTTTCAAAGCTATGATTTAAAATTATGTGAAATTTTTTTTAATAATCAGATTGAATTTTTTGATTGATTTTTTTTGCTGAAAATATAGAAATTTAGAATATTCTTTTAACATGTGGAGTAGTAACCATCCTGAATACCACGTGACCTTGCCGAATTTTGCGCGACGCGTAAGAATGCGAATTGTGTGATAAATACAAAATTTTTTTAGCCTTGAATTTTTTTATTTAGATGGCATAGAAAAAAAAATAAAATTTGATATTACATGTAGTAGAAGCTAAAATTATGAACATATTTTCGCTACCAATGGAGAGGTATGTTTTATTTAAAGTTATCATTAGTTTACATGATGATTGAGCCTTTGCGCCAACCATCGTTTTTTTTAACTCATAATCTTAGTACGGTCGTTACAGATTTCACCGTTTTTCATAAAATAATTTTGCAATTTTTCCTTCATTATTTGCTTAAATATTATAAATTATTTTTATTGCAAAATTTGTATTTCTCTTTTTTTCAGTTAAAATTATTTAATTTTCATGTTGCATGGTAATTTTTCTTGAAGAAACTTGTTTGGAATTTAAAAAAAAAAAAAAAATATTTCCGCTTATATTTTATTCTTATAGTTCTTTTTTGAAATCATTTTTTTGACTTAAATAGAACTAATATTTATTAAATACATATTTAATATGTATTTCTTAAAAAAGTTGACAATTTACATAAACTTTTTTTTTATTGATGGAATTATACAGTACAGTGGGTACTATTTATTTTAACAAAAACCATGATTGAAAAAAGAAAAAAAAAACTTTTACTTAATTTTTTTTTATAAACCATGTTGTTAAACTTTTAAGTGTTTGTTACTATAGGCTATTGGATAAATATGTCTGTTGAACATTAAGTATGCTGTTAGAAGTTTATTTTACTCTGTTTTCAATGATTCTTCTTTTTCCTGTTTGATTTTCTGTTTGAACCCATTACAAATTCAGACTATATAATAATACTACCTCATAAATCTGCTGTTTCCATTCCTTTATAACATGTAAACTGTCATTTTTTGCCTTTTATTAATATGTAGATGTGTTCTAACAAGACAGTTAATTTTATAAGTTATTTATATTGGCTATATAAGTATCTAAATATAATATTTATTAGTCAAATTAGTTATTATCAACAGTCACTTTGTAGTAAAATAGATTACAAATTAATAGTAAACTTCTGATTAATGTTTTCATTTAATTTTCTATCTTAAGATTCTTGTCATTTGAAAGGTAAGTTCCACTTTGATTTTGCTGATATTTATACTCAGCATATTAGTGAAAGAAACTCCATTTATATAATTACAAGTAAATATTACTAATCATAGAATATTCATATTTCCACATAATTAGTTTTATTTTTTTTAATAAATCAATTAAACATTTGATTCCATTTAAAATTTTGAAAATTTACTAATGAATATGGAATAAAATTAAAATTAATGTGTTGCTAAATAGCAATTTTGGTGTATTACAGTTATCGAGTGTAAGGTAGTAGCATATCGTTTTAACTCAAATGTTATTATAGAAATATCAGTAAATTCTCTAGTACAGAATACTATGTTTAAAATTTATTTCAGAAAATGTATTAAAAACTAATTTTTTATTAAACGACATAACTATCTGTAGATTTTTTTTAAAAAGCTATTGTGCTAATAAAAAAAATTAATCACGAATGGTGATTATTTTATTTGCTAAAAATGAATCAAGCAAATAATATGGGAGTATTCATTGTATTTTTATATTAATAATCTTTTGTTCATATTTCTGTTACATTGGGTAGGCAGCAAATTTTTGTTATTTAGAAATGAGTTTTCAGGTTTACAGGTAAATAAAGAAAAATATAAGTCTAAAAATATTTGTAAATTTCATAATTTTATTTATGTTTATTTTTCCTGTTTCTATTGCTAAACCTCTTTAGATTTAAAAAAGTAAATGGTATGTTATGTTATAGAAGCAAAACCCGAGTCACCACTAAAACAAGTATTTTTAACATGATTGGATTTATTGGACCAATGTTTCTCGTATATTCCATTATACCTTTATTCATGTAAATTTAAATATTTTACTTTAATGAAAAATATTTTATTTTAAAATGAGATTATGTCACTGGTTTAAAAATTATCCATAGTTCTTAATTTGAATTCATGATGTCTGTTGACATTTTAATAATAATCCTTAAATGCAAATTATACATTGGTATAAACTGCATACATAAAACAGGCACTTGTATTTATAAAGTTAGAACCACTTCTGATGATTTGTAAATTGTGAAAAGAATTGAATCCATATAGAATATTTTCTGAATTCTTTAATTGTGTTGCTTCTGCACATTTTATTATGGAATATATATAATGTAATTAATAATTAGTAAATTATTTTTCAAATTCATTGTGTTTCTGTTAAATAAAAGCATTTTTATGTGAAAAAAATTACCATAATTGTGATATTTAATTTTTTTCCTCATGTAGGAATTTTTTTCTGAAATTCTGTACTAGGTAAATATCAAATTGTTCATAAATATTTTATTTCCTTAGGCTTGTTCAACTTTATCTGATGTGTGAAAAAAGCATCTAGCCTTGTGATGCTATGGCCCTTGCGGCTTCAACGTCATCTGTTGCGACTACTTCTGCTTCATGTTTATCATCACCACAATTGCCTTTAATCAGGTTACATGAAACTGTGGCCAAAATAAACATGCCAACTGCTATCAATCAGAATTCTTCCTCAGCTGTGTCAAATGAACCTATGTATAACTTAACTATCAGTAATGGTGAAATTATCCACACATCCGGAACAAGTACAGTTCCCAAGATTGCAGTTCCGCCAGTTGCTACTCTAGCAGGTACTGCTTTTAAAACTTCTTAAAAATCATTTGTATGAACTCCTAAATACAAGTGAAAAAGATAATTTGAAGAAAATATGTTTTATAGAAATCCAATTTAAAAATACTACCATTAAAATTACTATACAATTTAAATTATCACTCTCATTAAGACTGATAAAAATTATTCCGAAGATCATAAGCAACAACAAAGATTATTTAAAGTTACTGTTTTTAAATCAATTTTTGTTCGTTATAAAAATATAAACAAACATAATATTTGTTTTCCGTTTTAATTATTGAAGGATCTGCTGGATTCTGTAAGCTTTTAAAAAGACATGTAAATTTACTAATGCAGTTACTGTTATAAACAAATTTGGTTGATATTCACATTGTACAAAAATAAACATATGTCTTGGTATAATAGTTTTGATGCAATAGATTTTGAAAAGCTTCTCATTTTATAAAATATATAAAATATAGAAGAACTGACTCATGGCTTTTTTTCTTCATGGCATGAAGAAAAATGGCTTTTTTTCCCCTATTCCACTTTTATAAATGCAAATATCTTGTATTTTAAAATGAATCTTCTTTAATGTGATAATACCAGGACTGACCTAAGATAAAATTTTATTATTTATTTTTATATTGATAATTTCAAAGAGAATTATAGAATTTTTGAAATCTGGATATTTAATAAAAGTTAATATTTAAATATTATTGAAATATAAAGTCATTTAAAATCATGCAATATAAGATACTATTTGAATACTTTTTTTTATTTGAATTATGGTGTCTGTTTATTTTTGATTATTTCATAACAGTAATTCATAAAAGTCAGCAATTTATTGAAATATAACCGCATATTATTATTTATATAGACACTTCTTTAATCTTTTAATAGCAATAAGTACTGAATTCATCCTTTAATAACAACTTTTTACTAAAAAACTTGCAGTTTTGTGCTACTTTTAAAGCACAAGATTATACTAAAGCAGTACCATGGTTACCACTGCATTTTGAAAATCAGGAAACATAAAAAGTTTGAAAATAATCTATAAAACAGGGAAAATGCACAGACTTTTAAATTACATAATCTTTTTCACTAAAGAAATATTGATATCTTAAGCGTTTGGAGAATAAAAGATTGTCACCATAGCTCTAAAAACTAAATAGCACCATTCTTGGAATCCCATTCCTTTTCTACTCACTTTCCCTTTCTGCATAAATTGATCTAATTTTCAGGACCGAGGGGGAAAAAATACTGATATTGGAAGGGTTATTATAGGGTACCTTTCCATTGGCCATTTGCTGGGAGAAATTGCCAAATAATGCAAAATTCCATCAAATTTCTTTCAATGCTTGGCGACCTCCCTTGTGTTTGGTTCGTATTGATGACATTTACACCTGAATAACAAAAAAGTACTGATTATAGCTATTTAAATGCTTGTGGAGCAACAGCTTTTCTTTCTTTCTTTTTTTTTTTAAAAAAAAAATGATTTTTTTTCCTAAAATACAAAAAAAAAAAAAATCACGAATTTTATTATTTTAAAAGCTGGTCCATGTTTATTGAAAAGCAATGCAAGATTTTATGAGAAATAAGTCGAATATGTGTATGGGGAATTGACCGAAAAGTTGTATTGAGCATCTTGAATTGGCAAATCAGAAAATGTGTTTTTATTAATTAAGAAAATGAAGAATGCTTGCAATTTATATTAAAAAATATCATTGATTTAAAATTGAAGAAGATTTAAAAAAAGCTTATATATCTATAGCTTATTATTGCAGTTTGATAAGAATAATTGCAATAATTATTAATCATTTTATAACTTTATTCCAAAATATACTTCTATGGATTTTTTTTTAAATCTTTCCCTTTTAATTTTCACTGGCTTGTGGTTAGGTTTTATGAAATTATGATATGGTGATTTGATATCAATTTCTGTCTCACAATCCCAGTGCTTGTAGTCATATTGAATGTTAGATTTTTTAGAGTTAAAAGATCTTTATGTTGGTATGGAGGGTAAACTTGGAGAAGATTTTTCATGATACATTGTGTCCATAAAGTTATTACTCCACAAGCATTGTGCTTCTTGTCAAAAATATTACTTAAATTTAAATTAGTCAAACTAATATATCTTTCTCTGCAGTTTCCAGAGATTTCAAGGCTGATCCAGTAACAACAACTAGTCAAAAACCAATTATTGTTACTGTGTCTGGAATGCCTGGAATGACCGCTGGAAAGCATGTGAGTATTTAATTTTTTCATAATATTGATTTCTAGCATATAAAGACAGTAGTTTCAAAATATGTTATTCTATTTTTTTTATGTGTTGTTTGAATTACAAATTTCTCTTAATTGTATTTTGGCTTTAAAAATTATTAATAAATTTGATTAATCAAAAATAAAATTTTAGAATTTTTTTCCTAATACTTCTAATATTATTCAAAAATGCTTTATTCCTTCTTAAAATTAGGAAAAATATCTATTCAGTTATATCTTATGGTATTATTGTGATAAATTTTTGTTCTGTACCTATAAATGAAGTCATAAAATATTAACTAGATCATGAAGAATATTTGGCATATTAAATTACTGTACTTTTTTTGTATAATTAAATCCAGTTGGAACAGTATATATTAGAGTATTGAATTTCTATTATTTTGGCCTGTTTTTTTATAGCCTATTTTGGATATGATCACATATTTTAAACATAAACTTTGCAAGTATCACATACTTGAAAAGTAGCTTAGATTAAATACCCTTTAATACTTTGAAATTATAATTACCTTGTTCTGTTCATTTGTACAATATTAGATAGCAGTTGAATTTTATAAGCTTTAAAAGAACTGAGATTAATTTTTATGATTGTGTATTCTAAATAATTGCTTTTAAATCCTGTTTCATAATTTGATAAATAAATATTTTGTCTTTCTGTTTTGTGTTTTGCTTTGTTATTGTCTATAAGTGATTTTTTTTGTAACTAGGAATAAAATTCCTTTCTTAAGCACTTATATTGTTATATTAATTTTATATTAAAACAATATTTGGGAAAAAATTACAGTCCAATAATAGAGAAGTGTTTGAGCAATGAGCACCTATAGAGTCCTTAAAGTAATGTAGAATGAATGTCTAGAGCAGGCTAGAAATTTAAAAAGGCCACCTTTCAGAAAAAGCTTCTTTTTAAGAGAAATGAAGCAATAGCTAACATTCTTGGTGGGTAAAATGTGTGCCTAATGCAGCTATTAATAAATTGGTAAAAGTTTGTAAAGTATAAGATTTTTATTTCAAAATGCTTATCTGATTGTGTATAAAGATAAAAATCATTTGTGTAAGATTATTATTTAGCTGAACAACTTGTTAAAATATCATGTATGTAACTTTTCTTAACTAAAATATCATGTCTATAGTATATAATTGTTTTTGGTATATGTTACAGTGTAAAATATTTTGTTTGATTTTCTCCTATTTTGGCAAAGTATTTTTCCTAATTTTATTGAGTTTGCTGTGATAATATTGCTTGCACTTAATTTTTAAATTTCCAATTATTATAGCCAAAATTCTTTTAATTGCCTGGGTTTTTTTTTTTTGCTTTATGTGTTTAGTTGTCTTAATGTGTTAGATGGTATTAATTAAAATTTGTGATCTCACTTGAAGCTTGAACTGAAATGATGAAAATTTAGCAACCCAACATATATATATATATATATATATATATATATATACCAAATATGTTTTATAAATTACTAACATCTAATAAAAGTTATTTGCTGATTTGATAAAGATTCTGAACAATATGATTTTAAAAAAATCAATATTTTTTTATATATTTCAAATTTTATTTTAAGGAAAGACAATTGAATATAGTGATGGAAAATCTATAAAAAGATTCAAAATTCTTAATTCTGCATTAAAAATTAACAGTGATGACTTCTTAAGTTTAAAAAGAAAATAAATTAAAAAATATCAATAAAAGCTATATTTTACAACAAAGTGTCTTAACAGAAAGTATAAAGATTTTTCTTACTTTGAGTTTTTTTTAATGTAAGAAACAACAAATTTTACATTGCAATAATGTAAGGTATTTTTAATATAGAACATTTAAAACAAATCCTGTTTGACTGCTGCTTGACATGATTATTTTGAGATGAAGATTATTTACTTACTTGAAATGACCTTTATATTTGAAATGATTATAATTAACTGAGTATACAAATAAAAGTTTAACGTAGAAGTTTGAAGTGAACAGGAATTTTTTAACATTGTTTTGTGTAAAATCCATTGCTTTAATCTTCATTTCATTTCTTACAGCTGACTTCTGCAACTAATGTGTTACCTACACCATTACTGTCTGCTCCTGTACATATGGTTGCACAACATTTCACTACTGAAAAAATACCATCATCTGGGATTGTTACTCTTCCTACAATGTCAAGAGTAGCTACTAACATGAACCCAATATTGTCTAATAAACAACGACAAACCCCACACATAACTCCGTTGTTACCTGGAAGTATTCTTACTTCAAAAGGTCAGATTGTGATTGCCAGTGGCAATAGTCCTGTAATTTGTTCTTCAGCAGCTTCTGTCATGACAACAATGTCAAATATTACTTTAAATAGTAGCATAGTGACTGTGACTCCAGTGATAATGACTTCAACAGCACCCTTGGTTACATTCTCTGGGAATTCAACTGTTACATTAAACCCAGTCACTCAGGCTCAGGTTTTGTCCAATCTTATGCCATCAAATGTGAAGCCTCTGGCCTCAAACAACAAACTTGTCCCAACATATTTGAAGTCTTTAAATCTTGCTGCCAGTCCTAATTCATATCCTGTAGCTGTTCAGCCTGCTACACTTGGACCTACTGCAATTGCTTTAGCTACTGGGCCTCCACCACATTCTCAGCAACCTATAGCACAAATACCTGCAGCAATTTCCATGCAGCAATCTTCCAAAGATCCAGAACCAGAGGCAAAAGATCTTAAGCCCGCAGACAATGATGTTGTAAAACTATTGATTTGGAAAGATGGAATTGGAGAATTACCTGGCAGTGACTTGAAAGTAAGACATTTGAGCACTTTTTTAAAGAAAGTAAGTTTTTATGAGCATTGGATATTTTAATACTAAAGATAAGATTATCTTTACCTAGATTTATTTTGATGAAATTTCCTTATGTTCTTCTTCCTTATATTTCTTTATATTCTTTTATATATAAGACTAGCGATAGTGAAAATAAATAAGATAATTTTTAAGTGTTTATATTGAATTCTATTGGATTAAAAGTTTAATATGAAAGGCTTTATTCATTGCAAAGTCTATTTCCATAAAATTATCATTTATAATAAATAAGTTAAAATTTCTGTTTGATTGCATTAACAAAAGCTTCAGTTTAAATTTAAAATATACTTTATGTTGACAATATTTTTTTTTTAGAATGACGATGTTTCAAACTTTTGTTATAGAACATTCATATTATTGATATTAGATAAAGTGTTAAATACATTCAGATAATGATCAGCTTCTTGTTTTAGTAGAAAATTATTTCTCAGTATTTCTTTTGATTAAAAAAATATTTATTTTGTTTTAGTTCAAATTGAATGAGTTTGGGACCCTGGAAATTTATAATGAAGATCTTTCCATTAATTCTCATACAAAAACAGTGAGAGATGAAAGTACCACTACATCAGAAGAGAATTCAACTGAGGGCAGACAAAAGACAACCAAAAATAAAGAAATGTATCAAGATGGTATTAAATATTTGCTAATTTATTTGGAAGATTTTAAATTATGGGTTGTTTCTCAAGTCTCATTAAAAAAAAAATTATAAAAATTGATTGAATGATGAAAAGTATTCTTTTTTTCTTCTTTGAAATCTTGAAGTGAGAATATCAGCAAAAGTTGCATTTGTTATGGAAAATATTTGGTTAGTGGTATTTTCAAAAATTTGAGTAATATATTTAAAAAATTATTTTAAGAATTCAGAGAGATATGTATGAATAGAATTTTTCTTATTTTAAATGCAGTATTTTATTTCTCTATTTTGTAAGATTCCAATTATTACATGCTTACTTATTTATAAAGGAGTTGTTT
This sequence comes from Argiope trifasciata, assembly GCA_026543055.1. NCBI lineage: Eukaryota > Metazoa > Arthropoda > Arachnida > Araneae > Araneidae > Argiope > Argiope trifasciata. The sequence goes on from JAPMOQ010030238.1 coordinate 605,186, forward strand.
TATCAAGAATGCAACTTACAGATTAAAATTAGGGTCTTTAAAAGTTTTTCAAATTTTAATGTAAATTAATTTATTAGATTCATTATCTGGAAATAAAGTGAAGTAATAAATCAGCTATTTAGTACAATCTATTACGTAACAGCTTGAAATTTCTTTTTCTTTTGTATTAATATCATTCTTAATTTAATTAGTATAATTTATGTTAATAAATTTATAAGGTTTCATATTTTTTGCTGTCTCATATTTGAAGTATAGAGAAAAGATTGTAATGATAAAAAAAAATTAAAACTAAAATTTTGAGGTACCTCCACATTTTAGATCTCCCTTAGTATAAAAAATACATTTTTGACATGTCAATCTGTCTGCTTGTGGCAAAGGTTCAAAGATGTTGTGAGCTAAAAAAGTGCAATTTGATTTATTATCTTTATAATTTTCTATCAAATTTTATGCAAAATTCATTCAGAAAATATCTATTTGCCTGGCTGTTCAAATAAAGTTAACACAGTATCTACAAAGTGAAGAGAGTGAGGGATAAAATTTGGTGTGTTTGGTAAAATTTATAGTGTAAATATCTAGCAAATTTCGAGCTAAATCCTATTAGAAATTAACTGTTTGTTGGTTTGCATTTTCAGAAGCATGTAAACAAAATAACTTGCAAAATATTAAACAAATAAAATTTTTAAAATTCAAATGAGTGAAATATAAAATTTCAAATGTAATTTTGTGACAACAATAGTTCTGTATCAAATTTTGTGACAACAATAGTTCTGTATCAAATTTTGTTTTTATTCTGTTGAAAAACACAATCTAAAAAAAAATTAATCACCTGTCAGGAGCTAATTCCCAAAATAAGGCATCAAAAGTCATGCAATATATTCAGTAAAAATGTTAAATTCATGTTAGGGTTTAGTATTTTGTAACTATTGTGCATAAATTTTGTACAAAGTGTTTGTGCCATACCTAAGATCCATAATTTTTTATGTGGGATAATATCCTTGTAAGAGAGTGTGCAAGAATGCTTTAGGAGTTTTTGCAAGTTATATTATTGCTGAAATGATTCTTTTTGAAACAAAATATTTATAGTAAGTTTTAAAACATTCTGTTATTATAATTTAACATAAAAAATGCATATATTTAAGTATGTATTATCTGATAGGTATATTGTGCAATAATTTTGTTAGCAAGTGGTATTTTTCCTGGGGGTGGTATATTGTAGAAAAATTTCTTGCAAATGAATTCCACATAAAAAATCATTATATAAAAGGAATGATAAATTATTTCAATTGTAGAATTGCTCCATAAAGGATATATAGGCTAGGTATATTAGCCTATATATCTGGGTGGAAAGGGTTACAGAGGTAGCCTATGAAGTTATTTTATTTATTATTTATTTAATTGATTAGTTTGTATTATTGAAGTTGTATTCGTATTATTGAATTGTATTAAAACTGTATTTTTTTCTTATTTTATCCTGTTAAGTTAAAGTTAGAAAGAGTTTTATTTCATATTAATTTATTTTATTGATTGTTTTATCTTTAAATTTTTCTACAATATTGCTTTTGAATTTCAAGTTTAATTTTGCTTACAATCTATATCAGTAAGTTTAATAAATAATCTTCTTTATATAATTTTATCTATTTTGTTAAGTGTTTAGGATTCTTTATTGTTGAAAGATTTATTTTATTTCATTTCATTTGTAGAAAATAGTGCTGAAAAGATATCTCAAAATGGTGCCAAAGATTCTAATATGGCAGAAGAATTGTGTCGTTGTGAAAATTGTGAATGTTTTGGACTAAAAATAGAGTTTTGTAAAGCTGGGAGGTTTTGTAGTCAGTCCTGTATGTCATCCTTTGCCAATAAGTAAGTATTTCAGCCTTTAAATTTATGAATCAATAATCTTAATTTGCACTTTGCTATACATATCAAAGTTAGATTATTTGCAATCAATAATTTTACTTTGATATGTGCAATATTATTTACTGCTCTTTTTTTTACTAATTGTGATGAATTATTTGTATAAAAAATTCTTTATTGTGTTAACAAAAGGAATATTTATTTCTAGAGCATATCTACTAATTTTGGAAAAATTTAATTTAAAAAAAATCTTATAAGATTGTTTGACTTTTTCTGATAATTTTTTCTCATGATTGTAAATATATTATTTAAGAAGGATGCAATAGATGTGTTTAAATATGATTTGCTACATCATAACTTTATAGTTTCGAAATTCAGTTATTTATTATATTAAATTTTTATTCTGTGTATATACACTATTTAAATGTTTGATTATTACATTCATTTCCATGCTTTACATTTCATTTCATTTTTCTATTCACCAATTTCGTCTTTTGCTGTATATTTGTTTTAATTTGTTATAGTATTATTTAGAATTTTATTTTTAGTAATTTGTATATTTTATACTATAGATAATTTCACCATGAAAATTTCTTAGCTTTAATTCTATAGCTAAAAGTATTGAGAACAGTATTGTTAAAAAATCTTATGAAGGACTGTACTATATCGGCAGTTAGTTAGCGCTGTGCATTAAGTTTAATTTTTTTTTTGTATATTTATCCTTAATAAACTATTTTTTCTTATCACTGTAATGTTGCTATAATGTTACTAATATTTTATGAATGTTGACTATAATATTACCTATTAGTACTTTAAATTACAGATATTTCAGTAAACACCAACAAATTTTATTAATTATATTCTGGAGTATGCTATTTGTAATTTTTTTATTATGTAAATATAATAAATGTATATAAAATTAAGAAAGAGTTTTTTCATAGGAAAAGTAATATATTGAAAAGAGGAGCTGCTAAAGACAAATTGAAGAAGAAAAAGCTAAAAACTGATTCGGAGGTATGTTGAATGATTGATGGTTGGATATAGATTTTCAATAATGCTAATAACTTTCATTTAACGGTCGTTGTTATAGTAATGTACATAATAGGAGTTTGGATACTTAAGAAATCTGCTGAAGCTTTTTATGAGAGGTTAAATTTAAACTTTTATCAGATATTTAATCTCTAATTGCAATATTTGTTAGTTTTATCTTTTCTCATTAGTAAAGAAGTTATTAGAAAGTTAATTATAAGTATGATTTATTGTAAGTATTTTTCTATGCATATGTATTGAAACTTCAATCGTAAAACAGTTGTTAATTATGTATCCAAAATTAATACATATGTATAGAATGTTCTCAAAGCAAAAAAAAAAAAAAAAAGTGAAAGTATAATATTTTTATAATATACTGGGTAAACAGATAAAATTTGTATTGTTTGAAAGTATCTGAATAATGGATGATATTTTATATAAAGATCTGAAAGAAGCTTTAGATACTTTTTAATGATAAAATGTGTTTCAAGTGAATCAAAGTGTAGCACTTTTATTTATGTATTGAATACACCATATTTATTAAATTTGGTCAATAATTCCATTTAGAAAAACTCTGTACATTGATTAAGTTTAAAATGTAAAGTTGTTATTATTATTTTAATGTGCTTTGTATTCACTTTTGGCAAGACCTGAAAATGACATTATAATCTGAAGATGCTACTTCATAGCTCTTTCTTTTCTAATATATATAATATTGACTATTGATTCATAGTGCAATGATGATATAAGATTGTTAGATGCATAGTTTTTCACATTTCGTAAATTGCATATCAATGATTTAATTAGTTGCAATTATAAATAAACTTAAAAAATAATGCAATTTTCTGATTTTTAAACTGTATTTCTGGTCTTGATTGTCATGCATTTTTCAATTGAGGATAAAACATAATATTTTATTCAATAAATGAAATGCCATATAAATATATGTTTTATAATATATACATATATATTTAAAATTATGAAGGAAACTGAAATAAAAAGTGATGCTAAAGAAGATGTGAAAAGTGATGATATGGAATTTGAAGAACCTGCAGAGCCTAAAAAAGAGGTATCTGAACCTAAAAAGAAAGAATTTTCTTGGGATGAATATTTGAAACAGGAAAAGACTAAACCTGCTCCTGTTAAGTTATTCAAAGAGGTATGAAATAAAATTTAAATATGACCTGAAGTGACTTCAACTGAATTCTTTTTCTTATTTTCAAATTACAGAACTTTTTATTGAATCAAATGTAGTATTCAGTAAAGCAATGAATTTTGGGCATAAAAATTAGCATAGACTTCTTATACTTAATTTTTTTTAATTACAAAATTATTTTAGTTTATCCTTTAATATAGTATAAAAACTTAATTTTATTTTTTCATTGTATATTTAATATTAATTTGTATATAAAAAAAAGTCCCAAGTTTTTTCAATGTTTACTTTTTTGTGGGAGGAGAGGGATAGTGATATTATTGATGAGACAATAAACTAATAATAATGAATGAATAAATTTATTATGTTCCTATTTGTTATTTGAAAATTTTTAGACAATGCTTTCTTTTATCTTGAAAGTTATAAATTATCACAGTGGAATTATGTGGAAAATATATAAATTGATTGTTCATTTCGTGATATGAATGAGTTGTATTATTCCAATTTAATCCCCCCCCCTTTTTTTAAGGATGAGTTAGATATGCAAAACTCAAACTCATTCTGTCATTTTATTTCTGATTATTCAGTATTTGTTAAGAAAATAGTAAATAAAGAAGGAGAGAGATTGAAATAGAACTGATAAATTTTTTTTGAATATTTCGTCTTAATTATATATCCTTAAAATTACTATTATTCAATAATTCTTTTTTGAATTTATTATTAAGTTTTGGGCTCACAATAAACTTTTCTTATTTTAAATGGAGTTACAAAAAAAAAAAAAATTTAAGCTAAAAGAAATAGAAAGAGGAAAAAAATAAAGTTTGAAATTAAAGAATCTAAATATTTGATTGATCAGAAGATCCCAGTAAACTATTAAATTTCTATAATGGGAACTCTGAAAATTTGTAATGACTAAACAGTGTTTAAAGACTACTTTGTGAAGCTTTCCAACTTAAAAAACTGCTATTTCTTATCATTTGTGTATTGAATTAAGAATAAAAGTTTTCCTATCCATTCAAGTAGCCTTTTGTTTTAATCTGATAACTTTTAAATTGAATTCACAGGTTCTTTTTGAATAACTAAAATTGAGCATTCTGAAAATTGTTTTATCCTGAGATTTGTAAGAAAATATTTAAATATGTGTTAATTTGTTACTTTAAAAGTGTATAAAGAATGTGTAAAAACCAATTTGGCCACAGTAAAAATTGTATTTTATATTGTGATACTAGAAATGTAATATTACGTGTCAACGGTTGAATTCTACTATATATATCCAAATCTTTTTTTAGGGCCAAACGTTTCCTACTAATGCCAATGGCTTTGTGAAAGATATGAAACTTGAAGGCATAGATCCTAAACATCCATCCTTGTTTTGTGTTTTAAGTGTGAGTGAAACTAAAGGTTACAGAGTACGACTGCATTTTGATGGATATTCAGAATGCTATGATTTCTGGGTAAATGCAGATTCACCAGACATATTCCCTGTTGGTTGGTGTGAAAAAACTGGGCACGAGCTTCGACCTCCTAAAGGTAAACTTCTTGATTTTTAACTTTAAAATATTTTTTAAGGTAATGTGGTATTTTATATATACAGAAATTTATAAAAAAATATAATGTTTGGGGTTATTTTTTTGAACAAATTTTCTTGAAGATTTTTCTTTTTAAACATTTTTCTTTAGTTTCATATATTTAAGCTTGTGTAGTTTGTATTTGTTGTTAATGTGGGAATATGGAAGTGAGTACCTCAAAACAGCTTCATCTTCTAATAGCAATAAAAACTGAAAAAAATTTCACCTCTAAAAGCTGAATTTTAACCCTTTGATTCCTGCAGCCATTCTTTTTCAGGTACACACAATCTTTTTTCTCAAAGACAATTAAAAATCCTTACTCCTGTTGAAAACCCCCAAAACTGCTTGCACTCTTAATAAAGTAATTATATACAATTAAATTGATAATTATGAAGGATGAGTCCTGTTAAACAGAAAATTATTTTCTTTTTTTTTCTTTCTTTCTTTCTTTCTTCCTTTTTTTTTTTTTTGTAATCTGGCTTTTTAACTAAGCTTAGAAAGATAAACAAATATCCCTTGATGTTTCAGAAATCTCCCCTCTTTTCCTCCAGAACTTATGTTATTACTGAATTAGTAATAATGATTATTACTGAAATCAGTAATAATGAATATAATATTTTGGTTCTGTTGAAATGATAATAGATTTAATAGAATGAAAAATTCAAGAATATTAGTTAATTTTCAATGAAGTGAAGTTATATATTTTAGGAATTTATTGCAGAGCTTCAGTTGAATTTATTCTCCTTCAAAACTATTTATCGATTTTCCATATAACGAGAGCAGTCTCTTTATCTGATATTATAATACTGAAATTTTATGTAAAAATAAGTTTTAAGTATGTTTAGTATAAATATATTCAAAAGTATATTTAGACTTACTTAGTTTTCTTGTCCATTGATCTCTGCTGGAGGGATTGCAAATTAAAAATTATCGTAAGTGTACTGTAGACCCAAAAAATATGCATGGTAATGCAAGAGGTTAATAACTTCTATCTTCTTTCTTTCTTAAAAATTATTAACATTTGTCATCTACAAAATATTTATATAAGTTTTTAAAAATATATATTAAATATATATTTTATCTTGTAAATATGAGATATTGCATCATATTTGAATGGAGTACATGTCAACATACATTTCAACATATGTAGTACACATCCATAATGGCATTCTCCTCAAACTGTCTATCTGATGGAAAGATTTTTGTATCAAATGCCATTATAAAATAAGTTTATATTTATTATCCATTTTGTGACAACACAAGGACTAGAGAAACGGCACTGGGCACTTCATATGTTTAAGTTGCTATCATATAAAGAAGATAGTACCTAAGTTGGCATTCTCACTTGAAACTTCTACATCTTTGCTTTGGTGCTTTGACGGATATGTTTGTTGACCCTGTTAATTTAATTGTCTGTCCATTGATGGAATTGGTTTTCTGGCCCAGGACTTCATTGTCTTAAAACCCACCCTTTAACATCAGGCCACCACAGTCCTTTCTTTATATAATGTGCTAAAAAAACTTATTTAATGTGTAAATGATTTTTTGAAACATTTTTTAGTCCAGAAAAGAACATTTTTTGTTCCCTCCTCCTTTTTTTTTTGTGGTCAGAAATTGTTTGTAATCCCTAACATATTTAGGACTTTATTTAAATTTCATTTTATATTTTTGGGCAAGAATTGAAGCAAGATTGTTACATAACACATTTCATGCATTGAACATTCCAAACTACTTTGAATTGTATTGCCACTTTCAGTTTTCATGTTATTGAATTTGCATTTTATCCTAGTTCTTTTTCTTACTTATATTTTATTTTATTTGTAAACATATTCAGGTGTTGGTTTGAATGCTGTATTCTTTCTTTTTTATTAAAATATATATTCCTTTTCATTGTCCTAAATTTATTCATATTTAAAATCCAACAGTGTTATTAGTTTTTTTGTTAGAGTTGGAATATTGCATGTTAAGTATAAAATATAATCATTATTTGTAGCCATATCCAAAAGAGAAGAAAAAATCTGCTACTTAGATGATTTCTTCATTGCTATATAATACTCTCACTCTTTGATCTGACAGATCATATTAGATTACTGATTTCATGGCTTAATCGATTTTCAGATTTTACAACTTTTCTTTCCTGAATAAATTTTGAAATCGAGCATATAGTCAAAATTTGAGGTACATAGCATCTCTTTTTTTTAAACCAAGCTTTACAGATAATAGGCGCATGTATTAAATAGCATCTTGAATTTCCTTTTCTTTGTATTTTATTCAGGCTTCATCCATTAAAACCTTCTTATGACTTGAAACATTTTATTAAAATTCTGTTTTATGTCCAACAACAAAAGTTCAACTTTTGGAATGAAAGAAAATTTGTTATTTTATACTTTTTTTCCTTCACTCTATCTGAAGCACAAAAATGTTTTATTTTTTAAATGAATAAGATAGCAATTTACCCTTAAATTTCTTTAAGGGTATTTTGTTTATTCCCTGTTTTTATCTTTGCCAGTTTTTTCCATATAGAATTCAGCATACTTATTTATATTCATTTTTATAGTTTTTTAAAATTTACAAGGAATTAGGAAAATTGAAATAATGCAATGAAATCGAATCGGGTAGTGAAGAATTATGTACAAAGGTAACAGAAGGCTATTGCTTTATTTTTTCACTTCTTACATCAGTTGGCCAATATTCATAGTCTATTTTATTATCAGCCTCCAAGTTAGTGAAATATTAACTTTGCTAAAGAATTCTACTCTAAGTCAGAAATACCAATTCATTAGTTTTTCCTAATAAAATCTAATTTTTCTTTATTTCTTTCTGAATTTGCATTTCCCCCCTTCCTGACTATAATTTAAAAAGTTATAAAGTAAAAGAATGGGGAAAAAAGGTGTAAAAGGAGGGATAACCAAAAAGATATACAGTCAGTGATGAGAAATAACAGCTATTTAAACTCTGAAAATGCAAAAGCAAATCTTTGATTTTAAGCATTTGCATCCTAGGACGTCACCTATCCCATTTGGAGTAGCATCTGTAATGAGCATTACACAGGCCTTGGGTATTCAATCAATCACTGTAACTAAAAATGAGGAGGAAATTTCTCTTTGATATCTGGATGACTCAAGTTGACACCATAATAGTGTGGGGCATTTATTTATACATTTATTTATTTATCTTATTTATAGAGTTAAAAGATATTTATTTGATTGCATCTTTCTGTAATCTGAAACTTTATTCAGCACTGAAGGTGTTTATAAATGTACAGAGATATATAATAGGGGAAAAATTTATTTAGCTGAAATATTTTTATAAAATACATTAGTATTTTATTGTTATTGAATTTTAGTATAAACTATATTTTTTTATACTTGATACTTTTTTTAAAAGTTTAGGGCCACTTAGACATGATACATTTCTGCAGACTTCAGCTTTTTCTGAATTAAAATTAATCATTTTTGTGACTGATTAATTTTTTTAAATGTAATGTGTTATGGTATTTTACATATATTAGCTAATTTCTCTATAAGTTTATTAATTTTACTATATATATAATATATATATATATATATATATTTAATGGCATATTCATTATTTTATGTCATTCAGGGGTTTTTTTAAGTTTCAAACTTGTGTCATATTTGAATGTGGGTCAAAAATTTCATTCACGTTCCTATTAATTTCCAAATTTAAACTTGTATTGTACAGCTTTTACTACCATGTATTAATTGTTTCGAAAGATATTCAGATTTATATTTCAGAATTTTTTTATTTATTACCTTTTTTTAAAAATAGTTTTTAATTGAATGTGTTGTGTTCATCCTTTATATTAAAATCTGGTAGAAAAAGCTAAAATGCTCAGTTTTTATTTCTTTATATATTTTTTATATCTTATATATTTCCAGATCTTTTTCTTATAATTGATTAATATATTGTAAATTTTTTTGAAAACTCATGATTGTTTTCAGGTTTTACTCCTAAAGAATTTAACTGGGAGAATTATCTGAAGATGTCAAAAGCTGAAGCAGCACCGGAACATCTTTTCACTTGGGAAAGTCGAGTATGTTTTATTTATCTATTTTAATATTTTTATGTAACTTTGTATATAGTTAACTAATTCTTCAAAAAAATGTTATTTAGAAGGGTGATATATTTTTGAGGTTATTTGAAAATAGGAGAGTGTTGGCTTATAACTAATAAATGTGTTGATGTCAGGGGTAAGATGTTCTACTTCCATAGAATAATTTAGCGATTCTTACTAAAAAAATATTGAAACAAGTTCACACTTCACAAAAATATCTCAATTTTGAATAATTTGTGTTAGAAGATTTGCTAAACTAAGTATCATTCTTAGCATGACCTTAATGAAAGAAGAATTGTATAATTTTTATTATAATTTCATTCAGTAAAGATAATGAAGAATTTTGGAGAAGGATTAATTGGCTGAGTAATTTTACCAGTTTTTTAAATGTGAATAAATAAGAAAATTCAACTTTAATTTTTTTTAAACTTCTACTAAAATGAAATCAAATGTTTTGGGGAAGTTTTAAAAATGTATATATATTATTGAATATGATCACCAATAGTATAATTGTATGATTTTACCTATACAAGTTTCAGTGTCCAATTTATAGTTAAATTATAGGCTCATATCAGATGTATATGTAATATGCATGTAACAGAAAATTGTAATTTCGTATTATTTAATGAAATTTGCCTCATGAAATTAAATATTTTGAAAAAAGTAGAATTATAATAAAATTTATCTGAAATATTTTCAACTAGGACAAAATTGCATTGATACTGTTCAATATTTTCAGTATGTAGTACTTCAATTGCTTTCAGACAGGGCTAATGCACATGAATGATTTTTAGTTTTTGTGTGCTAGGTAGCATTTAATCTTTGTAATGACAAATTTATCTGACCTGTTTTTGTTTTTAGGACTTAGCAGGCTAAATAAAACAGCTTCCAGAATAAGCATTATTGGTTAGATTTTTAAGATCTAAACACTTGTTAACATTTGGTAAACATAAGTCGATATAAAAACTTCCTAACTTTACCTATTTATTTTTATATGATCATATAAAAAAATAAATAAACAAAGCTTATTGCTGCTCATTCTACTTTGCATTAATATTTAAAATATGTGAATGGGAAACATATTTGAAAAGGTCAATTTTTGATAGAATAGAATAAACTACATCAGTCAGAATCAAGCCAGATTAAATGACTTTATTTTAAATAAATGCTTTGTATTTTCAGCCTGCTAATCCACACTTTCGTCGTGGAATGAAATTGGAAGCAGTGGATAAAAAGAATTCTTCGCTTGTATGTGTTGCAACTATAACAGATGTTATGGACAATAGATTTTTAATACATTTTGATGGTTGGGAAGATGTGTATGACTATTGGGCTGATGCAACATCTCCTCATCTCCATCCTGTTGGATGGTGTTCAGAAAATAATCAGGTTTTAACACCACCCAAAGGTGAGACGTTTTAATATTTTCCATGTTTAGATTTAGAATCTCTTCTCCTCTTAAAATTTTATTCCACACAAGAGGAGAAATTATATAAATCACTTCGAAATGAGTATGTGTTTCTGTTTGCGGGAAATCTAACATATATGTATTTTTCATGAATGGCCTAAAGAAATATTTAAGGTTGATAATACATTTGGAAATTGTGTAAAAAAAAAGTCATTACATTAAGTAGATGTAACTTCTGTAAATCAGATATTTTAACTTTATTTAAAAAATATTTTTAACATCTTATTTTTAATTAATGTTTAAAACATTTCTTAAAATGTTAAACCTGACTACGATGAATAAATTCTTCTGTTTCCAAAATAAAATATTTTATTACATCTCAAAATAGAGTTTTAATTTATTTAAAATATCTTTTAATACTTAATAAAAAAATTTCATGGAGTATTAATATACTTATAGAAATGATTCATCATTGATATTAATTTCTTTATATTTATATTTTTGGTTCTTTTCAGTGAAATTTTTTAATAATATTTATTTATTAATTTCAGATACAAAAGAAAATGCAACATTTAATTGGAACAAATACATAGCTGATACTAGGAGTACACCAGTTCCAGCTCGAGCTTTCAAACCTTGTCCACCAAATGATTTTGAAGTTGGTATGAAACTTGAAGCTGTTGATAAAAGGAATCCTGGGCTTATTAGGGTTGCTACTATTGCTGAAAGAAATGATCATAGCTTGCTTATACATTTTGATGGTTGGTCTTCAGTTTATGACTATTGGGTTGATGATAATAGTCCTGATATACATCCAGTCAACTGGTGTTTTAAAACTGGTCACCCATTGGAACCTCCAGGTAATTTTAGTCATTGTATTTAAATTAAAATTTATAGCAAAATGTAAAAATTGAAGGCAATTAAAAAATAGTTTTAAGAAAAGCGACTTATTTTTGTCCATTTGCTGGTATTATGTAGAAGCTATTTACATAAAAGGAGTAGTACTAGAGACTGAAGAAGCAACAATAGTTTTATGTTCAGATATCTGTTATTTTACTTAATTTATTTAAATATAGTTTATTTATAAATTTCTTGAATAATTTTCTAGCTTTTATTTCTGGAATTTTTATTAAAACTGAAAAGTTTAATTAATTCTAAGTAAAATACCTGTGATAATTATTATATTGATAATATTTCAAAATGGGAAATAGTGCAATTTTTTAAATTAAATTTCACTTGATTTTTTTTTATTGCTATGGGTATATTTATGCCATGCTAAATTTTTTATAATTAATGTTAAGAAATAATTTAAAGGTAGGATACTATGTTAAAAAGTCAGTCCCCCCTACTCTATTTAATATTCTTAATTTCTGAACAATTTCCTGAATGTGAAACCATTTAAATTTAGTTTTTTTTTTTCTTCTTTGGAAAGTCGTATAATTTTATATTTTCATGACACATGCATAACATCTTAAAATGCAATCTGTTCAAATTTTAGTAGAATTTTCTTTGATTAAAATTTAAAACATATTTTTTTTAAATTTGGTATAATAATTTCTCTATAAATTCTGTAGTTCCTGAAATAGATAATTCATTCCTTTAAAAATATTCCTGCAATTTATTCATTTAAAAATATTTCTCATTTGTTTTAATTTTTCACAGTTCAAAAAAGAATTGAAATTTTAATGTTATTTATCAATCAAAATCTAATATTTAAAAATTGGAGAATATTTAAAAGAAGGAGAGCTTCTTTTTAAATTCAGGAATGAGGAAATATATTTAATATTCTGTCTGCAAGATTTTGTTTGACTTATTTGATAAATTTTGAAACTAAATGGATTTTGCTTTATAACTTTTTTTTTGGGTGTGTGAATCAATATTTCTAAAACTATTTATAAAATTTTTGGCATTTAATTGGTTTGTTTAAATATCTTTGCTTATTTAGATTTATTTCATGGAAATTCTTTAAAAAACATATTACTATTTTATAATGTTTTTCGAAAGATTCAACCTTAGTAAAATTTAACCAAAAATAACATGTTTTAATATTTTCATTTTTATAACAAATATATATATATATAGTATATTTTTTCAGCTAACCCTCGTACTCAAACTGGTCCATGTCCAACTCCAGGATGCTTGGGACAAGGGCACATAAAAGGTCCAAAATATACTTCCCACCATAGGTAGATATTTATATATTTATTTTTTATCTGTCTTCAAATTAGTTTTATTCTTTAAAAATATCAGAAAACTTGAATTTCTTGTAACCAGCATTTTGCAACTTGTAACTGGAATAAAAAATTATTTAAAAACTAGTGGTTTAAAAGAGGAGCAGTGCAATATAATATTATCTAATTTAATAATTCTGATTATAGTGTCACTTGTGCTTAAAATAAGTGGAGTTCTGTTTGATAAAATTGTTTAAAATTGAAAATTGGATTTTAATAAATTGTTTTAAACCTGTTAATGCAAAAAAATCATTTAATGTTATTCACATTTTAATAGATTTTTATGTTTACAAGTTTGTTTTAAATCAGATGTTTGTTTAGGAACTCTATCAATGCATTGTGTTTTGGTAAACAAAATGAGAAAATAACATTAACAATTTTTATTACTTTAGTGAAGTATTTCTGTGTAAGGGGCTTGTATGCATGGAAATTTTGGAGTTTTTCTTAGTATGGTTATTCTGTTGTGAATTTTATTTAAATGAAGTAATTATTTAGAATACAAAATTATATGTTTAGCCAACATTAGAAAAATATCTTACGTGTACATTATTACTGAATAACTCTACAGTTTACCAAAATGTACTTTGTGTGTCTGAAATATGACTTTGAAAAAAAAATTTATTATAAAAATTATAAAAATAATCTTTTAGGTGAAATAAATTTTCTAACTGCAAAGGAAATATTGCAATAAACTGAAATTGACTTTACAGCGTAATATCATCTCCAAGGGTGGTGTGGCAAAATTCATTACATATAATTTAAATAAAAGTAATTATTTGGTTTAGTTACATTAACAAATAGGTTTCTTCTTACTGTTGACTTTATTAGCCGCCTTTGGCTACCAGCTGGTTCACCATGAGGAAGGCTTTCTAAAATTTTCAGTTAAATACTTATGTTCCTTGCTCTCTTTATAATTTATCAGCCAAATATATATTTAAACTTCAAACTTCGATTGTCAAGTAACTCGTATTATTATAGAAGCCTTACGGTCATTTGTTCATTCTACTTTATATATCTCTGGTTTACAATCAGCTTATGTGGAAAATATCACATATTATATTTATTCCATAACATTACGCTACCATTTCAACACATGCTGATCATCACACTTTCCTTGGTCTAATTTGCAGTAAGAATTAATTTAATAATTCCATTTGAGTTTTTGCCAAAGTAATGGCAAAGTACTTGTACACTGTTAACATGCTTTTCATTTTGTGTGAAAGCACTCGTGCACTGTTAACTTTCATTTTGTCAGCAATTACTTGTTTGAAAATATAATTACAATATTTTTAAAAATTCATTAAAAGTAGAAACTTAACTTATATATCAAAATATTATTATCAATGAAAAATAAAATTAGGTTTGTGCTGTAATATTTTTAGAATTTATCTCAGAAAAATTAGAAATGTTGGCTTAATTTTTAATTAATTAAAGTTTCAAAAAACTATGTAGGTATGCTTTTTCATCTTCCAAAATAAATATTTACATACCAAGTGTGGTAGCTCTAGATCATATGGTCTGGTGTGTAGTGCTTAAATACACACTCACATTCATTCCTATACACTAGGAGTGGCCACACTTTTGGGGTCCGTCTACCAATGGCAGAGCTAAATTAATGTAACATACATGTTTATATATTTATTTTCAGTAACAAGAAAAAATGGTAAATTGACAAATTTTTTAAAAAGAAACTTAATATTAATATTTACAAAATAAAAATTTACTGACAAAAATAATCAAAGTATTCATGTATCAAAAATTGACCATCCTATTCGCTTCGTTTAGTTTAAATTTCATTCATTAATTCTATGTCATAAATTAAATTGTTAATGTCCGAGGTCATTATCAGGATGGTCGGGCGGTCTATCTAAAATGTCTTCGCGGTCGACGTCTTGGCCACCCCTGCTACACACAAACACATATTTATTTGATTATCTGCCTTGGAGGAATTCAGGGCATTGATTGGCCTGAAATTGATATTTTCTCTAAGATGGTGGATGGAAAGATCTAAAAGAACACGTTTTGATAATTATACATTTTTTAAATTTTTTATAAATCATTTGGTTTTAATGATTCATTTAGAAGATTGATTGATGAAACAACTATTGTTTAAAATATTTGTTAAAATATGGCTCACTGAGCAAAGTATGGAAAAATCTAAAACTCGTTATTTATCAATGCATTGTTAAGCTCAAGCTTTATAAAATGTAATTATTTACTTTGTTTAGACTAAGTTTACAGTACTAAATAATATGTAAAAATATTTTTTTAAATATGACTCACAGAACAAAGCATGAAAAAAATCTAAAAGTTATTCATCAGCATTTGTTTACTCAAGTTATATAGAATGTAATTATTTACTTCATTTAAACTGAGTTAAAAATACTAAACATTATGTATGTGTATTACTACTGATTTGCAAATTAGCCATTGGGCCCGAATCTGAATGCCTATCCTGTTTAAATTCAATCATGTTAAGCTTAAATAAAGCTGATTTATTGAATTAATGGTATATATATTGTAAACGATCATAGAAACCTTTGCTTTGCATTTATTTATTTTTTTAGAAAATATCACATTTAATATTTATTTTATTTTATTCAATCCTATGCAGAAAGTTACATTTTTTAATATTTAATTTGCAATAATAGTTGATTTTTTAAAAATTTGAACTTCTGTTAATTTGATAGCAACACATTGATAAAAACTAATTTTAACCCTTTGTCATGTTTGTGCTGGTTAAATTTTGTTTTGTCCGAAATATATTGTTGAAAGATATTTTTAAAATATTTCTTTAAAAATATAAGTTTAAACTATATGTTGAAACACTCATACCATCAGAAAGTTAATTTTTTAAATCTTTAATTTGATGGCAAAATTATGTTTGAACACTAATATTTTCAGAAATTTTAGCAGAAAAACGCCAAAATTTTAAATTAATTAAAACTATAATTGAAAATTCAAAAAAATCGCTCCGAGGTGCACATTTTTGGTATCTAAGTTGTATATATACAAGCCAAATTTGATAGCTCTAGGTGGAACGGTCTGGTCTGTAGAGCGCCAACACACACACACACACATTGAGTTTTATTACAAGTATAGATTGGTTAACTTAAAGTATAGTTATGTTTGTTTAGAGAACCTTAATGAATAAAATAAAAAATTCTCATTAATTTGTCTAGTGCAAAAATCTGCCATTTGACTAAATAAATAAATAATAATATTACATTGCAACTGATTATATAATATAAATCATTAAGCATAGCTAAGATATTTCAAATGATGATTAAATTATCATAAATGAGACTACCAACTGTGAAGAGAAAATTAAATTGAAAGACAAAAGCAAAATGAAGCATTTTTTATTTATGTTATCTATACATTGCCCAATTAATAAATTGTTTTAGCATACATGGTATCTAATTCCTTTATTAGAGTAATAAAATAATGTATCTCAAAAGTGAAATGAATTTCATTTCTCTATAACTAACCAACTCTCTACATCATTATTTGGGGTATATACTTTGCATGAATCGATGCTAAAATTTCGTCAGATATTTAAGATACTATCTAAATTAACTGTTTGCGGTGCACTTCATTTTAAATTTTACTACTCATACAAAAAAAATTGTTGATAACCAATTTCGGCTTATAGGAGTGCGCAGGTTAAATTTTATGGAGATTGGACTTATTGTTTTGATTTAGAAGTATTCCATCACCTGGAATATTGAATCACTAGAGCTCTGGAAAGTGCTACTAAGTAAGCATTGCAATGGTATGAGAAAATGGGTAAAATCTGTAAAACAAATTGTGCATTTTTAATGCAATTAATTTACAAAAAATCTATAGTTATATTTAAGTAATAATAATATATATACAGTAAAAGCTCTTTATTTGCGGGGTATACGTTCAATAAATATGCCGCGAATACAGAAATCGTGAATACGTAATGGTAATTTATATGGGAATATAGGGGATACGTTCCAAGGTGACAAAATTAAAAAAAACTTTAAAAAAACCAATTAATTGAAGTTTTTGAACATTTTGATTAATTATCTTAGGGCTTAGGCAATGGTCTGAAGAATTTAATTTTCTCTTGCTTGGCAGTTTTTAAAAGCTCCTTCAATTCAGACTGATACGCAGCAGTCACATTAGCAATTTGCCTCTTAAAAATAAGGCTTCGTTTCGTAGACGGATCAATGTTCATAAAGAAATCGCAAAGGCCATTTGCCATTATTAAACCTTCACTAAGATTTTTCAAATTAAATGTCACGCTTCCAGTGCTTGTTGAAGCCTCTTCTTCAATGGGCTGTGAATTTAACATTTCCTCCAAGTCGGTTTCAGTCAGATCTTCATCTTGCGATTCAAGCAATTCCTGACTGTCACTTGATTCTATCGGTTCGAACCCATCTCGTCCTATTCCATTCGCAATTTCGGCTATGTTTGCAGTTTACATTTAATAACATACTTTAGGCAAAGTTGTAATAAGATCTATTTTACTTTTATTATTAGTCCATTTGATGGCATTTACAAAGGATATTAGGTTGGATACCTCTTGGAATCTTTTTATTTTTATGTATGCACTTATTGGATCCGCGAATAAAGAAATTTTTATCCGCGAATACAGGAATTGGGTCGCATTTTTTAAATCCGCGAATAGTGAAAACGCGAATGAAGGAAGTGTGAATAAGGAGCTTTTACTGTATAAGTAAAAATATTAACACTATTAAATAAAGATAAGGTGAAAAAAATTCAAAATAAAGAGTAGGAAATTGTGCATCCCCGAATAAAGATTGCAAATGCTACAGATTATTATTTATAATTTGGAAATTAAGTTGTAACTTTAATTGGCAATAAATCTCCAAATGCGACAACCTTCAGCATTATTTTCTAATAACCATAAAAGCGAAAATTTGATGCCTCAAAAGTGATAAATTGCAAATTTATTACCTATGCATTTTGAGGTTTCAATAAATCGCCAATTTGCTGTATACGCATTTTGGTGCTTCAAAACCCGCAATAAATAAATAAATAACATAATGTTTCCACATGATAAAAAATTTCTTAGAAAATATATGCTTTTACATAGTATGCTATATCTGAAAATTATGGATCACCTTGATTTAAATTGTCATCTGTTATTAAAAAAAAGAAGGTTTAAATTGATTCTCAAAAATATTTTCTCCCATTTATAATGGTATTTAATGATTTTAGAAACTAGCGAAGTTAGGTTTCCTTGTAGTGAAGCATTGTGCCTCAAAGGGTTTAGAAAATTGGGATGTTACTAGTATACAGTGAAAAAATTAAAAGCACATTTTAGAAAGAGCAAACCTCAGATATTTTCGTTTTCTTGTTACAAATGCAAAATTTCATTGAAAGAAATTTCTTATGTATGTACAATTGCAATTTAGTTATATAAAGTACTTCAAAGAGTCTGGCTTGTGGTGGAGATCTTAACTCAAACATGTATGCCATGAATCAGATTCTTGGACTCAAAATAGGGCCTGGTGTAAACATCGCAATTCTAACGCTTTTTAAAAAAAAAAAAAATATAATACTCAACTTGCAGTTGTGATTTAGAGGGTGCGTGTAGCGTCATGAAAAGTGCATAAATTTGAAAACCATTTCTAAGCACCTTAAAAATGATTAATTTTCAAAAAAGTTCTTAAAAAGTGTTTGATTTTCTCATGAAGACGAAGTACGCTTTTAGTTTAGTTTAGTCTAGTTTTGTTTCCCAACAAATAAAAAAAAATTCCAAATCATGATCACAAAGGCTTGCTTTCCGGATGTATCAAAAAAAAGAAAAGAAAACCAACAAAAAGGGAAGAATTGGAAGTATTCCAGCGATTTCAGCTCATATTAAGATAACGATGAATAATCTTTCCCCTTTCTTTTTTTTTTTCCATCTTTTTTTTGCCTTTTTTAACAATATGCCATATTTATTGCGAATCGAAAAACGTTCGGACTTCAGTTTTTAATGTTTTAGTTGTGGAAGAATTTATTTAAATTATGCCTGGTAAGTATGTATTTAAAATTTTATGTGTTAAAGAAGAATATGTGATATGATCCGATAACACCAAGATAATTTAATGCGCCAAAACGATATATCGTATTTTGGAAAAGCTGTTTTAGTAACGGAAACATATTTGATCATCATTCTCATTAATATGTCGTTTTGGAACAAACGTTTGAATGATCTACTACAGGTATTCAACTTACTATATTGAAAAGTAATTAATTTCGGTATGTAATGACGTTAGTTAATCGGAAATTTTACCAATTAATTTATAATGGAATTTTTTCTTGAAGCCTTAAATTTTCAATGATCGTGATATCTTCCGCGGTATTTTTTTTTGAACGTCCCATCTATTTGGACATTTTAACTTGTTGGATTAATCTCGCCAGATTTGTTTTGATAAAAAAAAAAAAAAAGGAACTGTCGAATTTGGCAAAGAAGTAATAATAGGAAAAAAAATGTTTTACTGTTTTTATTCAGTGTTTAGATTCTTCGATTTTATAAAGATTTTTTTTTTTTTCTTTTTATAATTTGTAGAAATTTTTTCCCCAATAAAATTTTTCCTAATATTTAAAGACTTGGTCTAAGCAACTCTCAGCATAAAGCCATTGAAATTAGGAGCATGAAATTAGGGAAGTTATTTTTTGGGATCTGTGACACATTAAGAACAGATTCCTCAAACTTTTAATTTGAAGTTTAATTGAAAAATAGTATTTTAATGTATCTTTGTAATAACATCAAAATATACTATCACAAAAATTATTTTGACATCTTATTAAAAGTTAAAAAAAAAATAGTTAAATAAAAATTTTGTTTGGTTGAATACATTTTTAAAAAAGGTTTTATTAGTTTTTGTAAAATTAGTGACACAATTTATAAGAATGATTTTTATTGTAATGAAAATTTAAATAATATTGCTTCTTCGAATCACTAATAACATTAATTTGCAGTTATTAAAATTGTAGCTAAAGAAAAAGAAAAGGCTTTATTTGCTTTATATTTCAACTGAAAAAAAATTTGAAACAATGCTGTATATTGTCTTGTGCTGGCTTCAAGAAGGACTTTTTAAAAAATTCTCCGCTTGGATTTTTGCTTTCTTGTAAACAAAATTTAGAGAAAATATTGAAGGCGTCAAAGATTTGAACTTGAGGTTTTAAAGAATATCCATGTTTCAAATCTCCTTGAATTTGAAAACCACATTTTTCGGAAAATGTCTGTCTGTAACAAAGATAACACCAAAACATTCAGAGCTAGATGTATGGAATTTGGTATACGGTCTTCACACCAAATTTGTAGATTTGGATCACATTTTCAGCAACATTCATTGGGAGGAATTGTGTTTGTCACAACATTTGGTTTCATAGATTTAATAATAGAAGCATCTGTCAAATTTTGAGCCAACTTCAACAAGGGGTTGATCGTATATTAGTCTGTGCTTTCAGAAGTATATAAATGTGATAACTCAAAAATATAGTGACTTAAATGTCTGGTATGTATTTTGGTGATTATAAAAGTGGTTTTGAGTCTCTCTCTCTCCTTTTAAAATCAATTGGCAAGAATCCTTCAAGAACTCAAACTTGCCTTTCGAATACTTTTAACCACATGCCAGAAATCAATCCCAAAACTCTTGCCAACAAACACACAATAGAATCAGTAAAAATGTTTATTCACTCTTATGGTTGATATTTTGTAATTATTCAAAGTCAGTGACATGCTACACATTTTCTGGCAGTATGCAAAAAAATTTTGGGAAAATCACAACTCAGAATTTTTTTCGTTTTGATTCTAACTACAGAGCTGATTGTTTCCATTATTTATGAAAACTAGGACTTGTTAAAGCATTTTCATTCTTTGTAAAATATATATAATGTTCTTTCTGTAGTTTTTTTTTTTAATGAAGAGTTTTTTTAAAGATGAAGAAGCAAATTTTTATTTAATTTTTGAGACATATCAAGCATTTTTTTTAAAGACCTCTATTATACTTTAGAAAGAGAAGATAAGGCACTTCTATTATATTCTATTAAAAATAATTTTGAAAACTCAAGTGATATTGTTCTATCATCAATATCAGGGCAGTTTCACCAATCATATGATGATAGCCGTAGGAATACTTTAGTTCTTATATATAAGACTCAACTTTATAAGATTACAAATAAAATTACTTAATAGAAAAAGTCAGTGCAGGAAGAAATTTACTCTTTCCATCTCAGCCGTGTTGAATTATATTTGATTTAAGATAAGCTTATCTAAAGAAATCAAATACAAAATATTTTGTCATACTGAGATTCTGCATAATTATCAACAATTTCAGAAATGCTGTATCTGTGTAAATGAAATTTTTCATTTTACAAAAGGGTGGAAAAGTTTATAGATTTTTATTATTAATCTTATAAAAGTTAACTTAATTTTTTTTATATAATAATGGTTTTTTTTTTTTTTTTGTCAAATTCAAAAAGGCATAATTTTACAATAGAAGACACTGTGAAAATATAAAAATAAATATAAAAATTTAAAAAATAAACATTTAAAATTAAATTTTTTTTTTCCAATGTAACGTATAAAACTGAAAAAAAGTACTATGCTCATGAAATACACAATTTACATAGGTATGCTTATACAAAGGTGCTTAAAAGTATTTAATTTTTTTCTGTAGTTTCTAATTATGTCCCATGATTTAGTTTTTACAAAAAGGCCATGAGAGTTGGTTATACAAAGTAAATATAGTAGTGGTTTCATTATTTATTTACCAAACTTAGTTAAATTTGAAAACATTGCTAATAAATAAATCTGACACATTTTCCTTGAATTGTCTCCAACCACTTTGATCCAGATTTCTTTGAGTTAAATGCAGAGGAAGATGTTAAAATTGTGTGATATACATAGTTCATATAAGCATTTTATTTATATAACTATCATAAAAATATTTTCTATATCATAACTTTCATTAATTTTTTTTCCTCCTAGTGCCTTTGGATGTCCTTATTCTCAGGCTAACTTGAATAAAGTTGATACTTCAGGTCAAGATAGAGTGACTGTTCCAAAAGAGCGTTTGAATGAATTCACAAAAAAGATATCTGACCAAGGAGGAACAACTGATGGATTAAGGTTGGTTGAATTATTTTTATCTATTATATATTCCACTGCATCTTATGTTTATTATTTTTATCTATTTATCATTTTTTTTTCATGTAGGCGCTGCCCTACACCTGGCTGCAATGGAGTTGGACATGTGAAAGGAAAATATTCAGTTCATCATAGAGTATCTGGATGTCCTCTGGCTGAAAAAAATGCTCTAAAAATGCAACAAAACACTTCAACATCTTCAAATCCATCTACTTCTCGAACACCAACACCACCTCCTGCAATTTCTACTACGACTGTAACTAATACGGATCCAAAGCCTGTAGACAACATCAAAACACGGAATGGGATAGGAAGAGGGAAAAAGAAGTAAGACTTTAAAATTTTTATTTTTGATCAAAAATTTTTTGTAACTGTAATTGTGATGTAGCTCTTTAATTTTATACTGTAAAAATAAAATGACAGTTTATATATTAAATTTGTTTTAGTTGAATAATTTTTTCATTTTAAGCAATTGCTAAATCCAGTGGGCTGCTATATAGAATATCAAATTTCAAACAACTTTCTGTATATTTATTTAATATATTTACTGCTAAAATAATAAGAAAAAAATTCCAGTCACTTGCTCATCTTATGAATAAATAATTATGTAGTTTAGAATTCTCAGTAGAACAATTCAAAATCGAAATAAGTTGCTGGAAAATCAAATTAATTATGCCTAATTTTCTTTCAAAATAAATTCAAAAATTTTAAATGTCTTGGATAAGTGTTAATAACTAAAGAAGTTATGTTAATTTTTAAGTATCCTCATACCATTTTAAAACCAGTAATTAACTTTGATAGAACAGCAATTTTTCATGATTTGTTTGTATGCAAAAATTAAGCTATTGTGCTGATTGATTATATACTTCACTTTTTTTCTCTCATGACTGTTAACACAAGAAATTTTTTTGTTATTATTATTGTGAATAAATATTATGCATAATTCTGTAAATACTCTCTATATAATTATTTAACGAAATCAGACTGTTTTTAGGTCATGATCATTTAAAAGATTGCTTAAAATGAAAAATAACAAATCTTTGATTAGACAAAATTTTACTTTTTTTTTCTTCCATAATTCCTATTAATATCATGCCCATTATTAGAATTTTTTAATTATTAAATTGTGTTATTTTGTGGAAAGACGTTTTTAAAAACGAAAAATAATGTTTGTTAAATTTTATTTTTGAAATATTTAGAACTGACACTAATCATGAATTTATAAACTGGACATATAAAATTTAAATAATGATTTGGCAGTGAGATTTGCTAATTATTGCTAATTTTTAAATTAGTCATCTTCATTGCATTTCTTTTAATACGGTGAGAAAACTGGCTCTAAATTGAAAGTCGCTGTATGAAAGAAACGTTTGTTCTTGAAATAGAAGGCAACAAAATTCATTTGCATGTAATTCACTAGCTACCACATTTCACTTCTGCAATATCTTACTTATTTGGAAAGTGGTATGCAATTATCAGTAACATAAATATTGTTATTTATCAAGTATTATTTTAAGGTGCCTGTGGCATAATATTGTCCTCATATTCATTAATGGCTTGTCAATTGTAAATTATGCTTGATGGTATTGTTTATATCTTGTCTGAATTGTATTCCTTGGTCTTCAGAGCCCTAATATCATCTGCAGATGTATATATGTTGCTATTTCACTATAGTTATTGCAAATCATCCTCGATCAAAAGTAAAGTAGGTGTTTTTCAATGTAATTTTTATTTCCCATTCTCTTGATTTACATTCAAAGTCTGAATATTTACATCATTTTACAGACAAAATAAACTACTAAATCTAGTTTCTACCCATTTAACAACTTTTTCATGGTTCACCATAAGCTGTCTCAGTAGCAAAGAACAGTTCTGTCTATATTCAACACTAGCAGTTTTGGGTTGTTTAGCCATATTTTACAATTCTCAACACTCCTCATTCAATCTTAAAACTTCTTTTTACACTTTGGAATTGAAAAATTGTTTCTTTCTTTTATCTACAATAAACTATTGAGTCATATTTCAGAGTGTTATTCATCATAAATAACGTATTTCATTCTAAACAGGCAGTGTTCTATTTTCTAAAATAGAGATTGATCAGCAGATTTTTTAAAATTGTGTATTCTGTTTTAATATATGTGTAATGTTTTACATCTCAAAACCATGTCTTTTCAAAGCATTTCTATATTTATGCTAACTTTTTTTTAAGATTCAAAGTAGCTGGTACTGGTATGCGAGGAAGACCCCCAAAGCATTTGAGTAAGTAATATTTATTATCATTATTATTTTTAAATTAGTTTCTATGTATTCTTTTTGTATTATATAATACAAGATAAGAATACATCTGCAAAAATTTTAGAATTAATTCAAGTATATCTACATTCATTTTTTTTAAAGTTAAAGAAGTGTAGTATGTCTTTTATTATGTTGCATTCCCCCCCACCCCATAATTTCTTTGTGTATGAACATTTATACATATACATTTGTAAAATATTCTTTAACATTTGCTCCTTAACTGAATTTCTTAGCTTACATGTTTTCATCATATAGATACTTTTTTTTTTTTTTTTGAATTACAGTAAAACAATGAAACATGAATGATAACTGATAGAAATAATTCTTTCTTTTTAAAGCTGCTTTAATTTGACTCAGTTAGGGAACAAAAGAACAACTCCAAGATGTGCATCAAAAATTATAATGGCTTTGCAACATTAATCATTGTATTTTAAGTAGTATTGTAAATTATTGTAATCAGGCTCAATTTTGAATAGCAATTACACACAGATAGGTGCAAGTTACAATGATGTAAAAAAAAAATAAAAGATAATTTTACATAGCTATGCAGTCATATATCAACTTTATGTTAATCTATACTCTTGATTCATCTAATTTGTATGTGTGCTTTTCAATTACTATTTCATTGCCATTTATTTTGGCACCATATTTAAAAAAATACTTTAATTTAATAATTTCATTATAGCTGTGTTAAGACTCGAGGCAATGAAAAAGGCCGAAGAAGCAAGAGAAAAGAAAAACAATTTAGATGAAAAAATCCATGAATCTGTTTTCAATGGTTCATTATTTGTCCCACCTAAAGATCTGCCTCTTTCCTGGGAATATAATGCACAATTGATCCCAGGAGTTTCTTCAATCAAAGGAAGTGCAGTGAGACAGTGGTCAATCAATCAAGTTGCCAAATTCATATCCTCTTTAAGAGGTTGTGAAGATCTGGGGAAGGTTTTCCGAGAACAAGTAAGACATAATATTTTAATTTTTATTAATCCAAATGTTTTTTAGGCCTTTTAAAATTATTCTCACTGTTTTTTTTTTTTAAATCAAATACTAAAACATAATTTATTGTGAGTAATGTATCAGTTTTATTATCCAGAATATAATGTTAAATACTAAGATTTGCTTGTGATTGATATTTCTTAGATAATTAGTTTTTGTTAAAAAGCTTAATAAACTAGCTTAAGATGTCACTAAACAAAATGATATCATTCTAAGAGTAATATCAACTTTAATTTTTATTTTGTAACTGATCATGTTGTTTTAATAATTGTAAAATTATCACATCATAACTGTAAAATTACCACAAAATGACTGATCATGTTTTGATTAAATTGTTTTAGTCAATTTTAGAACAATTTTTTAAACACGTATCAATTTTAGAAAACAAAATCTTGTATTGTTATTTTTATCCTTTTGTTTGGAATTCTGAAAGTCAAAAACTCGGCAATTTTTTTAAATGCATTTTAGAAATAAATGAATAAAAAAAATGGGATTTGGGAGTTTAATTTGTATTATTTTGATACTGCTGCTTATAAGAGATTTTAATAGCATTTTATTATATTAGTTTACATTTTGATCTATTCAATATAAAGTGTCAGATCTGAATCAAGCATTTGTAAACTTAGAAAAAGAATTGACAATTTTTAAAATTAGTGTTTAGAAATTTATTCTTTTTCCTATAAATGATAAGAGCTTTAATTTATTATTATGAAAATCATTATCTTTATTGTAAGCTTTTCTGTTTATGTAATGTTTTTTCCCTCTATTTTTTTAGTTAATTGATGGTGAAGCTTTACTTGAAATGAATCAAGCAGATCTGATCAATATTTTGAAATTAAAACTGGGACCAGCAGTAAAAATTTTCAGCAGCATTCAATCTTTTAACCAGTCAGAGAAGTTGGAATAAATCTTAACATTTGGTGTGATGATGTTTTATTGTTATGTATAGGTGTTGCTAAGGATGTTGCTCAAGCCTCCTAAATGTAGTTAAATTTTTAGTCTCTGAATTGCTCAATGTCTGTTACCAGTATTTGTCTGGTTGAACAGTGTTGTTGTAAAACTGTTAAAAACTGTGCTTTGAATTTGCAGTGTATCTATTTTAAGGAATGCAGCAATGTGCTTTGTTGAAAACTAAGTAATTTATTTTTTATATTAAAAACCAAAATTGTCAGGCTGAATGTGAGTAATGTCAAACTTGATTTAAGTTTAAGATGCATTTATGGTTTAGGGCTGAAAAGAAGAAAAAAAAAAATGTGAGTCATACACTTTATTATTGTGATTCCAACCTTCCTAACAATTTAATAACTTCCTTTATATTTATGCAGTTTCAAAGGAAGTTGTATAGCTTCATCAAAATTATCATACTGATTTAAGATTCTTACAATTGACTTGTGATACTTCATAAGCATTAAAAATAATTTTGATCAAAAATTATCCTTAATTTTTTTTTTCGGGAAACATTATTTGATGAATATTTCTTATTTTTAGTTGTCAATGTTTTGTACATACATTTGCAAGATTTTGTTATGTACATATATTTTGTTCGTATATTTTAGATTTATTTTTGTTTCATATCATTTGTACAGTTTGAATAAAAGGCTTGTAAATGTATCCAATTAATTACTTTGAGCTATATATTTTTTAGTATTGTAACCAACTTCTTATTTAGGATTTGTTTTTATCAAAATATGATGACAAAATTGCCAAAGGTAATTTAATGTTTCATGAATTAAAATTTTTTAGTGTATTACTCAACAACCATTATCAAATATTTTCTTTCAGTTTAGTCATTCAGTAGTACAGGGGAGAAATTAGGTGCTGATTTTGTTGAAAAACTGTTTTAATAATTTACTGGGAAAAGATACTACTAAGGGGGGGAGATGAATTTAAAAATATATCCAAAATAATAGTATTTATTTCTTGTTGTAGCAGAAAATACCTGCTTTCTTCTTTCCCCCTTAAAAAGTAATACAAAATTAAACAATTAAAAAATTTTTGATTTTTTTTTTCTTCTTAAAATTTATATATTTAATTTTTTTAAAAATATATATTATTTGAATATCTGATTATATGTTAATACAATGTTATTGCTCTAGATGTAGAAAGTTCAACTCCTTTTTAACAAATTAATATTTCTCCCATATTTACTTTAATGTCCCTTATTCATTTGTTAAGGGAAGAAATATCTTTTTTTTCTCTTATAAAGATTATGTGTGGATTTGATTGTGTTAGTGTGCAAAAGAGGTGGATCTCAATTATGTTTTGCTCATATTGCAAAAAAAAAAAAAAAAGATTTTTTATAGCTTGAAACAGGAAATTAATATATATTCAAGTCTTTTTTTTTTACCTTTGGAATACATATTAGATCCTAAATATAAAATACTCAATTATAGAAAATTATTATTTCTGTTGATATGATTCTGGCTATGCATATTATATAAATTGCTTATTTTATTTAAAATGTACATTTTTTTAAAGGTGTTATCACAAGTATTTATGTATTTTTTAAACACTTTTTTTGTTGTTGTCAGAATTGAAAAGTCATTGACAGTTGTAATTCAGAAAGCTCTATGAAATTTGCTGAATCTTTTAAACACAGAGTTAATTTATAAAAATTATTGAGTTTACTTTTGATACACAGTTGTTATGAAACTAAATCTATGAACTTTGAATAAAATCAAAGAATAAAGTATATTTCTTGGGAACTTACAAGCCTTTCATTATCTGTGCCTTGGTTAAGGATTGCCATTTCCTGACCTGGTTTTTTAAAACTTTTTTTTTTTGTTCTGCCAAAAGGTTTTCCCACTGGTTGGATTTGGTGCTGTAAAATATAAATTTTGTATTATGTAAATATCACTTGATTGACTTTCATGTATTTATTATGTATGGCATCATCTTTTGTTGCTTTAAAATTAGAATAGTGTTTCAAATAAAAACATCATTATAATTTGGAGCACATAATAGAAAATGTCAATGCATAGCATATTTTGTTACTTGATCTGTATTCATGGATAATTGACATACAACGCATACATTGGTAAACTTTTTTTCAAATTTCTGCAATTGATATTTTATGTTGGGTGGAAAGTTTTCATAATAATATATTTGTACTCAAAATAAAATGCTTTTTGTCTTTGAAAGTAGACAGTAATTAGAATTTAAATGATAGAACAATTTATGCTAAAAATTGGTTTATTTTTATAGTTTTAGTTTATTCTTTTGCATATAATTAATTATAAATATGGACGAATTAATTGGCATTCTGAACTTTGTCAATATCTTTTAAATTTAAATCAATTTTTATTTAGAACAGAGCTTATACTGTATAGTAGTTGACAGGGAAATCTGTTGCCCAAAGACTTTTCCATGCAGTTTTTATAAATATTTTATATCTTACAAAATTATGTGACTTGCCAAAGATAGGTATATTACTCTTAATATTCTAGTTTCCAAGAATTTATAATTAAATAATCTGTCTTCTGTTGCCATAACATTTGTGCTGCTGTTAAATTTTCCATTATGCACTATAAACCCTTTTTAAAAATGAAAGTTTGTGCTTAAAGTCAATAGATCAATGCCAATGAATTTATGGCTACTGTTTCTTAATATGGACATGAATAGTTTATTTAATAATATATGCCCACCATTATTGTAAAATGGCAAAATTAGATAATTTTCAAACTTTAATTAAAAAAAACAATTAAGCTCTATCTTTAATCCAAATTATAATATTTATAAAAAAATAAAAATATAAACTAACCATGATGTTATTCTCTTTTTTTAATTACTAGATTGTTAAATTATTATTATTATTTTGCCATAATGCTTTGAATTGAGGTTAATATAATATTTACTTTATGAATTGTAAATGTAAATCGAACTTACTGTGTTATGTTTCTGCAGATAGTTTCTCAGCATTTAGGAAGATAATAAAAGGTAACCATTTTTGAAATAAACCATATTGCTTACACTGAATTTATTTCTATACATTATGAGGATGTGAATTTCAAAACTTTGATTTCTCTGTCATACTCTATACCATGGAAGAAAGTAATTGCAGAACTTTTATAAATACATCTTGTTGTTGTATGGCTTAGGGGTATTGTTGCAAAAATGTTACAAAATATATAGAATTGTTTCCATCCATTTTAAGTAGGAAATGATATTGCTTTCTTCCCTCTTCTTCGAAAACTTGGATTGTGTATTTCATTTGACAGCTCTTATTTTTTACCTGATGATTATAAAAATAAAAATCAGTTGTTAAACAAATGTACTATACTCTAATACTCATTGTTATAAAGCTCGCACACGCTGGCTTCTAGGTGCTTAGCTGTATTTGTGTCATAGGCCAGTCGAGCTTTTGAGTAACTGTCTAAAATTAATGTGCTTTTGTGTGATGGTAGTTACTAATATGACAAATGTAGAAAAATGGTGTGAAAAGCCTAAAAAGCAGTTGTTTTAAACTGTTAAGCTCAAAGTACTTTGCATGTCTTAATTTTATTTTATATTCAAGAGAAAAAAAATTCAGAATAGTTTGAGAACTTGTTTAAATATTTGAGATATACACTCAGCATATATTTTTTACATGAAGCTCTTTAATATCTGTTTATTTAATTTTTTTGTAACATAGAACTCCATATCAGAAACAGTCTTCAAATGTTTTGATACACTAATTGAAGTTTTTCTCAAAGTGACATTTCGTAAATATGAATGTAGTTCACGAATTTAAAGTTGAATCTGTATTTCTTGTAAGTCATTTATTTTAAAATATAGTTTGAATATTTTCTATAATTGGAATATATATATATATGTATCTAGTAATTATCAGGTTTAACAAATGAATAATTCTACTAAAATAAAATGCTAGATTAAATTTAATATTGAGTTATACTCTAAAATGTTAAGATGAATTGAAATTATACTTACCTAATTAATTATAGATTCAAATTTAATAAATAAATATAACATGCTGAGTGCTCCAATTATTACATTTGCTGTGAAACCATTCATTGGATGGAAAGTACTTGCTGGGGCCTCTGTGTGATAGAGTGTCTACTAATAGGGGGGGGAGAGAAGGGATTTGACAATTTTTTGGGCTTAAAAAAAAGGATTACTCTTTTTACTTTTGTGTTTTAAAGGGAGGGGGGGGGGATATTTTTATGTAATAAAACTTGTATGTAATAGGAAATAATTCATAAATTAAATGCTTGTATTCTCTTAAACCTAAATTAATCACAACCTCCCCTTTTTGGAACTTGGTAGACACTCTGTGTAAATGTTTTTTCCTTAAAATGTATGTAATCAAATCTGGTTTCTAAATAATAATTATAATTGACTATTTCATACACAATGCATTTCACTATGACATTTTCAAAGTTTCTTTTTATCTTAATTTTGAGATCTATTATTTTTAAGAGTATAGGTGTTGTACAAAAAAATAAATAAAATAAAACAAATCAGTATTTCTTTCTAAATTTATCTATGGAGTTTTAAATGCCAATATTTTTGTTATGTTTTGTTTTTGTTTATACAGATTGTGTGAGCTAGTCTGTATATATGAATGTAATAGATTAATTTTTATTAGGAATAATCATTGTGAACCTTAGGAACATAGTAGAAATATTTTATTTTACCTATGCTTTCTCTATATGTAATGTATGTCTACAGTCTTTTTTAATGCTTTTGTTAGATTTAAAATTCTTAAGTAAACAATAATTGATTTTTACTCATCATAAATGAATTGAAATTAACTAGTATACTAATTAATTAATTATTTGTCTGGGCCTTATTTGCATTTAAAAAACATTCCATTAAATGTTTGATGAAGCTGATACTTTTTATGGTGAATTTATTTTATATACCAAATAATTTTCCCAATATCAAATTTGAATTTGACTGCTTTTGTTCCTATTCAATAACTGTATATTTGAAAATGAAATGTGACTTCATTGATCTTCATTTTAATTTATTTGTCAAGCATCTACTAGTTTATGTTATGTATGCATGTCATTTCATTACATCTGATGCATATTTTGTTTTATAATTTACTGATTGTGATTGAAGTTTTGTAAAAAAAAAATATTCTAATTAAAAATGTGTTCAAACTATAATTTTCTTTTTATCAGTTCAACAACACATTCTAGGTCAAATTGTACAGCATCATTGTCACATGAAAAACAACTCTTCATATCATTTTAGCCACTTCACTTTCTTATTCTTTTTGCAAATGCATAATTGATTCTGAAATTAAATTTAGTATTGTAATTGTATCCTGGGAACATGTTACTGGATATCAATCAAGTTAATTTAAAGAAATTTCATTCACACTTTAAATAAATTACTTAATAGCATTCATTTTAAATAATATATTGATGCCATAAAATGTTTTGGTAACACAAAAATTCATTGGGAAGGTGTTCTATTAATACGAAAAATAAATTGTCTTAATTTTTCAAATTTAAATAATGGTTGAAATAACAGTTAATTATTTATAGAATTGGTATGAATTATAAAAATATTGCCAAGCTTGACAAATGTAGTATTATTGAAAAACTAATTTTTAAATCATTTTAAATGATTCAAAAATTGCTTTAATATTTTTAGAAAGTCATCAATGAAGGAAAAAAAAAATATTTTTTTCATGCTAGTACTTTGCACCTTCTGGCTAACTGATATGTAGTTCTTTGCTTTTATTGCATATACATAACTAATTTATTATCCTCTGCTAATAAAAGATAATGTGTGTGCCTAACCTATACTATTCAGCCCATTTGGTCTGGAGCTACCAAAATTGCCATAAATAAACTGAAAGATGTGGTTCTATACCCTGGGAACAATATTTGAAATTTTAATTCATCAAAATTAAACTAAATTTTGGCGTGTTTAAACATTTAAGAATACAGCGCAAAAATGACTTTTACATCATTTTAAAATTCAAGAAAAAATTAATGCAATCTTTTTTGTGTGCAAGTTTCAAAATTATTTTTAAGTATATTTTACAATATCAATGTTCTTCTATTAAGACGATTAGAACAGGTAGACTTACCTACCGTCATACTTTAAGCTTAAAACATGGCTTTAACAAAGTTTAGGGAATTCAAAACTATTTAAAGGTTAAGCTTTAATTTCAAGAGTAAACAGTGGTGTAACTTTTAGTTTCTTCATTTTTATGCTTTGCTTTTCACTCCTCTAATTTAATTTGCTGTATAAAAATGCATTATCATTCTCTTAAACCTTCTCTTTATTATTACTTTGTACTGATTTTTTTTAAGTTGGTAATTTTTATTGAATAATCCTTTGAGGCATTGCAAAGTTATGGAACATATTCTGTAGAGTCTATTGCTCAATAATTCTGCTTTCTGTTCTGTATATATAAATATATATATATAACACCAACATAAGCATTAAAAAATTAAAACCAATTTCTGAAATCAATTAAAATTATTTCGGAAACAAAACTAAATTATATCGGAATCGAAACTAAAAATCATTTCAGAATTAAACTAAAAAAAGTAATCAAAAATATAAGCATATTGGAATTAAAACCCATTTTTGAAACAAATTAAAATTATTACCGGAATTAAAATTTAATATTTTCTGAATAATTCTTGAAAATATTATATAAATCACGAAAATTATTCTGCATTGCATATACAAGTTCAATGCTGAGCGACTCTGCATTCAATTTTCATATTGAAAAAAAGATGTGCTTGGTTCATTTCGACTCTTATTTAATGTGCATATTTTGTGGGCTCTGACAGAAATTAATCGGAAATAAATAATACAATGAACATAACTGTTTAAGGCCTGCATAATAGTATGACTGAACTATATAACTATCAAAATTTTGATAGCTAAATATTTTGCAGAAAAAGCTATTAAGAGACCAAGTTGCAGAAAATATGTAACTGAAAATTTTAGAAATCTTTTATACTGGCGAACTGCTGCTGGTCAGATACGGCTAGTTTCTTAATAAAGATATTGCTTAGTGAACTTTTGTAATATACTTACATTTTTAACAAAACATAGTTTTTAACAAAAAGACTGTCCCATTCTGTTGCAATTAAAACTGAAGGATGAAAATTTGAATATTACTTTCTTATTAACATACACGATTTTAGATCAATCCAGTGCTCATCTCATAAATATGCCAATCTCAGTGTTTCGCCGAAGTTAATTAATTTAAAACTGAGAAAGTATTAATTGCTTAGAAATAGTGATACTCAAAACTCTGTGAGATTTTGTAAATAAGATAGATTTTTTTTTCTTCCCCCATTTGAAAATTCGACTGTCATGAATATTTCACTTGAATGTGATACATGTGATACCTTAGAATCAAGAGACTATATGACATTTGGACTTCAATAAATATATTCCAAAAAATTATGATCAAACAAAACAAAGCATTATTATTTATTTCATTTAATTTCTTTTGATATAAAATTAAAAATTGAATTTTATGTTAAATCAGAGAAACTTTTTATAGAGTAAATCTTGAAGATATTGCTTAGATTATGAAAATTATTCTTCACTACATGTATGACATCAATGTAGTTGACGAATCTGTTTTCTGCTTTTATATTTTTGAAACGTATGCTTTGTTTCTTCAAAAAATTTTTTCGTACCATAGAAGTTTTATTACTTCCATTTTAATTTAAAATTCAAATTTTATGGGAGCTGACAGGAGATCAGAGAGACACATAACACAATGTACAGAACGGCTTAAGGTATCTAATAACATGAGTTATATGACTATCAAAATTTAAAGTTTAAAAATAATTTGCTAAAGGCACTATTAAGACAGATCAAGTAGCATAGAATATTTAACTGAAAACTTTAGGTAGCACTTATACCGGTGAACCAGCTGGTGACCAAAGGCGGTTAGTTATTAATAAATATAGCAATAATCGAATTTAGGTATGATGAACTGAAGTTGCTACTCTCTGCTCATTTTATATAAACTGAATCAATTTATCTTAATTTTTAAGCACAAATATATTTTTGTATTATATATGAAGAGTTTGCTGTAAAAAGGAGGTATCTCCAATTATTTAAATTTACAGAAAACCGTAAAAAACGTCTAAAAATTCTAAATTCCAATGAAACAGGCAACTCCATCTCTTGAGTAACGCGAGAACAAAGATAGGAGGTAAGTCTTTTCGGCACAAAATAAACAAAGATTTTTTTTACTACATGTAATTCTAACATAATGCATGTAACTCTAAGTTTCCCCAAGAAGAAGCTACATCCTTTTTGCAGCAAACTTTTCATATATATTGCACAGATGTTTTCAGTTCCGTAACTATTGCGCTTCTTTTAAGAAGAGTGAAAACTGATTAATTCCGAAGTCAGATTATCAAATAGGGGTGGTAAACCTGAGGATGCCGAAGTTTCGAAATATTTTTGAGAATTATCCAATTTTGTTCTTTTATTTGATTTACAGACAGTAGCGGATTTGGGTATTTTGCCGTCTTAGGCAGTACTCATTATAAGGATATATTTAGCGCTCTTTTAACCCTCTGACTGAGTAATTTTTTAAAGATAATCAGATGCCATGTTTGCAAATACGTTCAAATATTGTTCAAACAAAGTGAATTGATACTTTATGTTACACTATAATAATACAATGTAATAAAAGTCTGTAATTATATAAATAAGCACACTGTGGTGACATCTTAATAAACCAGTGACAGCCTCTAAGCATTAGCGATTGCTTTTGTCGATTGGATAAAATACTGGACTTCAAACCCAAATATCGCAGGTTCGATTCTTGGCGGAATTCAACTTCCATATTGGCACAATTCCCCGCCAATCACCATTGCCAGATTGGTGACCTCGGACTATGAACTTTCAAACAGCTGTCGTGGAACCACCTACCCGCAGCAAACGCAACCAACACAAAGTCGTCAGACTCGCTTGAAGCAGCAACTCCCTTCGCTGCCATTTCGCTTGACGGTACAGAAACACTCTCTTCGCTCGCCATAACACTTGGAGATGTAAAAAAATCGTTCGTTTCTACAGACTCAATGGTAGGACAATATTGTGGTGACATCTTAATAAGCCGCCAGTAATAGCTGCTAGACATTAGCGATCACTTTTGTCGAAGGGATAAGTTACTGGACTTCAAACCCAAATATCGCAGGTTCGATCCTTAACGGAATTCAACTTCCATATTGGCACAATACCCCGCCAATCACCATCGCCTCAACACTAAGTTGCGAAATACGCGGGATGCAATAGAAAATGGACTGATTGCCAACCTGCGGAAATCGCGGGATAAGCACCTGGGGAGTTATTAAACTGAAAGATTTAGTTTAGTATTTCAAATTTCCCCCCTAACACATCAATTTAAGTAAATAAGGTTAGTTTAGGTTAAGAAAATAGAACCATGGTATTAAAAGCAATTTTTATGAAACTTATTAAGACAAACCTAATTTTTTTCGAACAAAAAACCACCAGAATTTAAGGGAAAGTTACTATACATATAAGAATGGACCAATACTGCTTCATCAAAAACACAAATGAAATTACTCATTCTAGAAGTAATCAATAACCCTAAGTTTAAATTGCATAAAATGAAATAAAAAAGAATAAATTAAGAGATGAATCTGGCCTTCAGACTATATCAAAGGTCATCTTTAAGTACGATCTGAAAAAAGATATTTTTCTTTGTGAGGGATTTGACTTTCGTTCAAATATTAATCCCACGTGACCCGAAAATTCAAAGAAATTGAGATTTCTTGAAGAGAAAAGTTAATATATACAAGACATTGACAAAAGAATCATCCATTAAAAAAAACTACTAATTTAGTTAACAAACTATCTCAAAAAATCCAAATCTTAATCTAAAAATAATCAAAGCTGAATAGAAACACAAGAAAATACTCTAAGAAAATTGAACAGGTTATAACTAAGCTATAACCGACTATATAATAAATGCAAAGAGAAACATACAATTGAATTTAAATATCCTGCAAAAAGATTTATACTAAAACCGAAAAGATAAACTTACTCCTAAATGCAGATGTAGCTGGCAAAATTTGGATTTTGCCGTGTTTAATGCAGAAAATGCCTCCAAAAGCGTATTATCATCAAATGATTTGAATTGAGCAATTTAGGCGTCATTATAAAATTGAAATAAAATCCAAAATGAAAAAAAAAGTGAAGAAAAGAAACCTAGAAAGTAAATTTCCATTTGTGAAAAATGTAAGTATATAAATAAGCCCTCCCTTATAAATATTTACCTATTATTACTAACCCATATCAATTTCAAAGAAATAAACTTGCAACTTTTAGTGGCCAGCAGATTTATAGTGAGTATTGGTTGTATTTAATTTGAATAACCATTTGCTTGTTGAAAATTAATACAAGGTGGCCAGAAATAAAACACCCCTACTCTGACCTCCATGGATATCGAACTACTCAGTGTAAAGGCTCAAAATTTTGTACACATACTATTCAAAATATGGGGAAACGGATTTCACGAAAAAAAAATTAGTTCCTGAAATCACCGATAGGTGGCGCTGCACAACTGGAATTATGATCAAAAGACACAAATAATAATAAAAATTAAAATGTTTATGCG
>JAPMOQ010030238.1:684776-702945 GCA_026543055.1 Argiope trifasciata
CACACACACACACACACACACACACACACACACACACACACACACACTCGTAAAAATAAATCTCTTCTATATATGATGAATATTTGAATGTTTTTAATCTTGATGAAATATTACACATGTACATTTCATTAAAAAAATTTTCACTGCCAAATTTTAAGTTTCATAATGTAATTAAAAAATAAGATAAATATAAACTAAGTAAGCTGCTGATATCTTACTGCAATCTCTTACAAAACGTTATCAAAAAATCATTTTTACCCTGTCTTAAAAAAAAAAAAAAACATTTCTAATGACACCAGTTTCATTTCAGTACAATTTTCTCAAATTTCAACGAAGAAAATGAAGGGAAAAATGATTTAAAAATTCGTAGTCATAGGGTTAAATTTGGAATTGATTTTATATCCTGTTGTAGCAGAAAGTAAATGACATTATAGAAAAGGCTCAAACAATGTGCCATTAAATGTAGCACTGATGCTTAGTTGAATCATTCAAAATTTAAATTTATTCTGTGTCTATGATCCTCGTAAATAGATTCTATAATACTGTTGCTTCGCTTAAGTCATCATAATTCCCTTTTTGTAAATTACAGGTTCACTAAGTAAAGTATATGAAGTCGTACGTAGTACAGTAAACCAACTTGCAGTAAGACATTGCTTAGATGAATGCGCTTTTTTCCCATCTTTCATATTCTGACTCCAAGAATCGACATCATCGTACTGTTACTTCATTTAATTTTTGTGTACATATTTTTGAATTTATGCTCGTATTTTTGGACATCTACGTTGCCTGTTTTGGAGTCTTAATAAAATCATATCTTTGTTTTCCAGTCTGATGCTCTTTATTTCGAAAGTCCTGCAATGATACATTTTTGATGCCCAAAGTTACATTACTTATTACTATTTTGGAACTACTTTTTTTCAAATAATTATAAGTAAACTATTTGTTTAATGCCATTTCAAACAAAATTATGCGTAACTAAAGATTAGTTAAAATGAATATTAAAAATATAGAGTTGCCGATTGGGAAATAGAATGAATGATAATTTTCATTAAAAACGTAGAGTGGCTGGTTGGAGCATAAAGCGGATACGGATATTCTTCATTTAAATATTGAGTGGATGATTGGAGGATAGAGTGGATGTTGATGTTCTCCATTAAAAATATAGAACGGGTGATTTGAGGATAGAGTGGATGATGATATCCTTCATTAAAAATATAGTGAATGATCGGAGGATAGAGTGATGTAATCTGCAAATTGTTTGGCTATTTTTAAATACTCGTTTTAATAATATTTTAATTATATGTAATGGAACATATAGCTTACACTTTTATATAAAAAAACCATATACACGAAGCCTTTTACCTTAACAATAAAGAACTTTTATTGCGATTTTATTTATAATGAGCAAAACACGATGAATAATTCTTAAGGAAAAAAAAAACCTTCGCTAACATTTTAGGTCCATTTTTATTTTGAGATTTCATAAAACTTGTTTCAGATCTGCTTCGGAGCATTGATTAAAAAAAAGTCAAATTTGTCAATAAAATTATTTTTTTTATTGATCTCAACAAACCATTACATAAACAACTTCACTAGATACGGTTCACTAACTGCCTTAGTTTTCATTAAAATTTCAACAAACCACGAGATGAACTGTTTTCAGCTGGTTTTTTAAGTAATGAAATAAGACGGCAATATAATAAAAATTGCATTTTTTACAGGACCCAAAAAACAAAACTGTTTTTTCCTCTTGTTATTCATAGCGTTTAGAAATTCTGTAGAACATTTCTTTCTTTAATAAAAATGTTTAACTTTTGAAAATAATTTTTTTTATCAGATTCAAGTTGCATATAACAGCTTCTAAAATATTTTTTGTTGTAACATTAATTCACATTGATAAAGTGATTTTTATTATAATATTATTTCACACTGATAAAATAATTTTTATTATAATATTAATTCACATTGATAAAACACTGACAGAGGTAAACTACGAATTTGATCATTTCTTTGAAATTTCGAATCTGATTATTATGCTAAAAGTATTTTTTAAAAGAATTATTATAAATATTAAATCTAAGTAATAAACATTATATTTACAATAACATAGAAAAATGAACCATGTACTGCTATCTACTTTGATATTGTAAGATCAAAGCAGATGTATCAATATTTCCATCAAAACACTTGTTGATAGTTTTCTAATCTTTTTGAAAAAAAGTAATGAATTAAAACAGAAATTCTAGGCAATAATGAATCAGTTGTAAGACAAACATCATATATTAGCATTACGAAGCTAATGTAGATAATGACAACGAACAATAATTGTTAGTTTACACATGTAGTTCTAAAATTTTGATTTTCCCGAGCATTATATAT
Organism: Argiope trifasciata; assembly: GCA_026543055.1. Classification (NCBI taxonomy): domain Eukaryota; kingdom Metazoa; phylum Arthropoda; class Arachnida; order Araneae; family Araneidae; genus Argiope; species Argiope trifasciata. The sequence goes on from JAPMOQ010030238.1 coordinate 687,156, forward strand.
ACTCTGTCAATAAATAAAAAAATGTGTAATACCTTCTGAAAACAATACGATTGAAAAAATTCGTGATGTAGTTTAAGGTTAAGTTTAAATTTCAGAATATTTCACTCATCTTGTATTTATAAAACCTCAATAATAATGAAAACCATACGAATAATTAAAAAAAATCTAAACAGCCTATATCAGAAGTAGCTAATCTTTATGGATTAATGTGCCATTATTTCTAAAAAATTATTTACTGAGGCATAGACGTTCTGACAAATAAATTTGACTTGTGATTATTGGGAAAATAATACTAACAGCTCAAAGCATTTTATATACTACGAAAAAATACATTTTGCACTGTACAGAAGTAAATATTTTAGATATATGCATAATTTAAATTGAAGTAACATTAGTGTGACTCCTGATGTTGTAGATTAGATGACAAATAACTTATATTAGGCTTGTAAAATGTTACTTTAAGCAAAAAGTATGCTCAATTGAAATCATCTGATAATGGTTTATGAGCAGTCTTTAATGTTATTCATCTTTGAAAATAATGACTAACAGGCCTTAATAGATAAAAATATGAGAATTAGCCAGCTTCATCAAACAATTAAATGTGTCTGAAATCAAATTCCATGTTTTCAAAATTTCGCTATTGCCTTTTTTACTTATTTTTGCATCTCTTGGTGATCTTTATGTTTCAACCAATTCCAAATTTTTCTTTGTTTCAGTAAATTTTTGAATCCATATTGAAACAGACTGGAAATCAATCAGTTGCATTTCAGATTCTTCAATTTACAACCAATTGAATTGGGGCAAGTTCAGTTTATCAAATAAAGTCGCATGCAAACTGATTTGATCGATGGCATTCTCAATATATTGTGCCGCGTGCCATTGGTTTGCCGTCGCTGGTCTATGTAGATGGCAGATTATAGCTTCAGAAATCTAATTTTGCTATATTGTTTTCGTTAGAGTTGAAATATCTTGATTCTTTGTAAAATGGAGAATAAAATAGCTGCCCTAAGAATGCCAAATATTATTGATAATAATTTCAGAATATGGGTAAATGATAGAAGTTCAACGAACATGAAAGATATGGAAAAGTGGACGGGTCACTGATTGTATGTATGACTGAATGTATATTGGGGGGATGATTGGTTGACGATTTCCATATAAAAAATTCTATCATAGTTCGGTGTACATTAAACTTCAATGATATAATAATAATGAATATAGGCAAATTCTTTAAATACTTAAACTTCAGTTTAATGTAAACATATCTAATACTATAATACGAGGAATGGTTGCCAAGTCGAAAATCGCCCCAGAATTAATAAACTCCGGTAAACTTGGGGGTCTGGGGTTTTTGGCCATGAGGAATAGGTTGGCGCCGGGTTTGAAGCGCTACGGTCGAGCAGTTCGGAGTTACAGATAGGATATTTTCAAACTTTATTAGTTCGCCATAATGGCTATAGATGGCAGCACTTAAATTTTCTTTGTCTATTGCCTAATAGGTTTCAAGCGGTAACGTTCCGGTTCTCTTTTCACCAATGATTTCACAAATTTTCTTATGCCATGTATTGTTTTGATAAATCACAATCGAAAATCTTCGAGTTAGCTTCGATACCCGTTTTCTCCGAGCGGAGCTCGGTCACCCGCTGGTAAGATTAAAAGCACAAAAGTAAACCAATAAAAGTGTTCTACCCTTTATTATTTACAATAGCTTCATAATGCTAATTTATGATGTTAGTCTTACAATGAAAAATATCAAATAAGAAAATTAAACAGCATCTCTTTTGTTTAGTAGATTAAAGAGCATCTGTTATAATTAGTCTATTAAGTTCAAAATTGGGTAATGATTTATTATTCCAAATCATAAAAATTCATGCAACTTCACATATAAAAGAGTAGACATATCGATAAAAAATCAACTGTGCAATCGATTTAGTAAAGCTGTTATGTTCACGTACTTTTGAAAAATCAACCAGTTGATTGAATAAGTATCTTTTTTTTCAAGATCCCAACGCCAGCACTCTTTGATGATCGTTCTTCACTAAAGGGTAGACTACGACACGTCCCTTAATTCAGCGAATTATATAAGTTCATTCAATCGCTAAGTGTTGACATCTTCTCCTTTTATACTTATTTTCATCTTTTTTTTAATGGCATAAGTACCTTCTGACGCATGTTCAAGAGTGCGAAAGGTTTCCGATTCCGAGAATAAACAATATACTTTAGGGGAAAAAAGATGATAAATCAAATTCAATTCTTCTATATATCCCCTTATTTATTTATTTATTTTTGAGTTAGCATATGCAAAGGCAGATCGACTCCAAAATAATGAACATAATTTTTTTGAACTCAAAATTACTCTTTCGAAACCATGTCTGAAAAGAATATTCGTCGAACTTTCGAATTCGAATTTTTCGATGATCATGATAGTTTTTATATTTCATATAGAAAAAAGATAGATAAATATTTGCAAAATTTTTTTCTAAATGTTTTCCTCTTTTTATTTGTATCGTCCGAGTTTGCATATTCTAAATTATGTACCTCTGAACATCGTTCTTTTGATTACTTATCGAGCGATGAAAACAATGTTTAATTATAGTCACCCTATATTACTTTTAGTTATTGTTTACAACTCTACTTGCACACTCATCCTATTATGAGAAGGCCGAGTGTTTTTAACTACAAATACTCTTTATTACTTTCACTTATTGTTTACAACACTTCTTGAAAGTCGCCAGATGAAAATCCAAGCCATTTTTCAATGACGAATGGCTTTCTCAAAAACTTTCCCACTTCACTCGATCACGAATGGCCAAAAACCCTGAATAACTTAATTGAAAAAGGCATCTCGAGACATAAAAAATGGCAGCGATAAACCATTTTCCGTCCGAGAATAGCAAGTCGACCGAGCCAACTCAGTGAAGATAAATGGCGGAATGAATTAATTCCGACCGAGATTAAACGGAAGGGAAAGTTAATTACCTTCCTAATCATACCTGATTGAAGCTGCCCATAAAGCACTTCAAATATCATTAAGGAAATGGGAAAGTCGTGATTCCATTGCAGAAGGTTACCGCCGTATTTGCATTTTGCTTTTTTCATCTATATGAGTAAGTCTTGCTTTGCAGTTTATGAATGAAACTGAGACAGCTGGCAGTATTCAGTGAGCTAGGAAGAAACTAAATTAAAATGAAAGTTGAATACAGTTAAGATAGGAACGGAATTGCACAATTTTTTTTTTACGGAGGAAACGACATTATTCACATTCCTTAAGGTATACACATTTTCTTTTGAATTGCATTTTAAGAAAGATTGTTATTGTTATTCTTTAAAAAAACGAATATTGGTGATAAAAATTTAAGACTTTTAAATTGTTACTTGGATGCCCCATTTTAAGAGAATGAGAGAATACTTTCTCTTTGACAAACTTTTTTTTGTAAAGAGTTCTTATTTTAATTCATTTTTACCTTGATAATAATTATAAAGTCACAAGTTTGCAATTTTAATTATAAAATATGTATTTTCGAAAATTAAGTTAAACTCTTTGCCACCGAAAGTTGACATTGTTGATAAAATGTTAAAAATGATTTTGCTATATTTAAAAATTATGATAAAATGCGAACAATAAAAAATGGATGTATTTTAATTAATTAAATTGACTTGAAATAGAAGCAACAATGACGCTGATACTGGCAACGGAGATTATTTTATTAAAAAACACACTGAAGTTGCTTGACTACTTTTGTTGCCACATTAAATTAATACTAAAATTTATAATTTATTTATTAATTAAAATTAAAAATTTATAAATTATTAAAATTAATAATTTATAATTAAAAAATCAATTTATTAAAAATTTGCATTAATAAAACTTATTAAAATTTATAAAATATTAAAATGTTGCATTTTTTTGTAAAATTCTATTGAATAGGAAACTTTTCTAGAAAGAGTGGAATATATTTTTTCCCCATGCAATGCTACTTGTTACAACTTTTTTTAACATTACAAAACATTATTACAACATTACAAAAATTACTAAGGAATTGTGAATTTTTTTCTTTTTCGAATATGTAGCTCTGCGCGATCAGAATATGTTATTAAAATTGAATACTATTTTTTATTCTATTTAAAAGGATATATCAAACACAATTTTTAAGCACTGTATCGACTCAAAAATAAAAATTCGGACTTATTTGCACCAAATGTAATATCTTTAACATGGAAAAATATATCCCAGTCAACAAAAAACTCTAGTGTTGAAATTAAATCCGTAATCTATTGACAAATTATATTTTGTATCCTACAATAATGGAGGATAATGGCTTTTTTTGTAAGCAATTATTTGTTTCATTTTTTAATCGCGAAAAAGATATTCAGACTTTTAATAAAGCAATTGTAATGACAACAATACTATTTTTTGCGTTCACTATCACTTCATCTTTCCTTCCAATATTTCTGGAAAGGCAACAGCAAAACTTGTATGTTATTACTTGATTTAATACATTTTGAAAATTTTGTTTAAATTCATTTCACACTGAAGTTTTTTTGTGGTCTTTAGAAAGAATTCCTTTTAGATAACTGTTTGGAAATGTTAATGTTTATTTTAAAAATATCTTTGAACATCTTTTCTGTAAAACTAAACACAGTGGAAATCCTGCCGATTCCCGATACGTCTGAAAAGGATTCAATCCATTTACTTTTAAATCCTAAGTTTCTTATTTCTCTTCTTTTCCAGCCACGTTTAACATTGCTAAATTTCACAATACCAGCAAATATGCAGGTGAATCGAATATAAAACAACTTTTAGCGTCTCAAGGCTGACATTAGCCTCTTCAATACAGTTACGGATGTTTATTGGAGAATCCATCACAGAATGGACTTTCCCGCAAGTACAGTTTCCGCGGAGTACATGATAATCTGATGACTCAACATTTTCACCCAGCTTTCGCGCGATTGCATGTGAGTTAATGTACCTTATTTTATTCGTGATTTTAGGAAGCAATTGATTGCTATTGTCAATAGTAAGGGTTCATGGATGATTAATAACATTAGCGCACTGGGTTTTAACATAGTTCTGGATTTTGATATTGCCTTAAATTTGACATTTTAATTATATTTATTTATGTAATGATCTATAAATTAAATCCTAATTAATTTTCTAATTTTTAGTTCAATTCAGCACATATAAACTTCATTCTAAGATGTTCTCTTATTTCCTGATCCAATTCTACTTTTTTTTACTTAATTAATGCAATAAAAGTTCTGTAAAATTGCTGAAATCGACAAGTTCCCCCAAATTTAGTGAAGGAACAAAAATTTTTCGATCTAAACAAACTTTTTAAAAAGATCCTTATAATCCATTCCCTTATCTAAATCGACAGGTGAAAAGTAATTCCTAACAGAATCTAACAGTGTGTAAACATGAGGATAAAAATTTCGTTCACTTTTCCTCATCTCTCAATCTACTGTAGATTGATGTGCTTTGCCGCATCTTGCTCGCACATAAATGATGCCACTGTGGATTTAATAAAGAGAGGTTTTTAAAATTACAAAAGTGTCTTCTGTCCGCTTTGAAACTGTTCAAAAATATTGTATTCAAACACATTATTTATATATATTAACCATTTAAAAAGAGCTATGATTATGTATCAAAAGAATTTCATTTGACTCCAGCACTGTTTTAGACTTTTTCGTATTATTAAGCAGTGAGACAAGATTTTGTGATAGATATTTCATTAAAGATGAAATTAAGGTTGTATGTATTTCTTCTTCAATTCAACTCAGTATTTATGTCTGGGATCTCAATGTTCAAAGCATAGCGCTGCTTGCATTATTATGACAACTGAAATGAAGGGGGGAGAGTATTAATTAAAAAAAATATCAATTTTCGATAGACCTTGAAAACAAAATACAATAGTAACACTATTATTTCATTTTTTAAAGCCACATGTTACGGTAAACGGTGAAATATATTGGTGTGCATTTGTTGTGCCGTTTTGGGCAGTAATTTCACAAAATGTCGTTATCGTGCTTTTAAATGTTGAAATTAAAAATACAAAGGGTGAGAAGTAAAAGAAATTAATAATAATAAAACAAAATATGCGGGTGTTTTTCTGGAAAAAAAACCCTTATGGCCATATAAACTGGAAAATCTATTTTATCTGCAGTATGAATAAAAATTAATTTGATAATAAAATTTTAAATAAAATATTTTTAATAACTTTTAAGAAGACTTTATATGGTAATAAAACATTTTCTTAAAAAATAAATAAGGATATAAGAAGTTCATAAATCATTTTGACATTTCTATTATTATTTTTGATTTGAGATTTTCTGTTTTCTTCACACTAATCAATCCGCAAATAAAAATAAAAAATTCAAGAAGATTCACACTAATTATAGATAATTATTTTATAAACAATCAAGAAATTTGTCATCGCATTTTCCTTGTATAGTTTCTTTTAATTACATCTTTCCCAGATTTATTTCTTATAAACAACTCCAGCTAGAGGCATGGGAAAAAAAATTTGTAAACGGAAAAACAAGCGTGAAAATGATTCTTGAACAACGGGAAATTTGAAGTCCAGGAACTGTCGTCTTTTATCTTGAAATGGGAAAAATATTATTATAATTTATATCACTATTTAAAGATGCAAATTATCCCTATTTATATTGTTACGTCAAAATTGTTATTTTTTTGTTACAAATTAAAGCAAATTTGATTTTGAATTCTGCTTCTAAATCACAGATGGATGTTTGTCGTTAGACATGTAAGAATTATTTTTGAGGACAATTTTTTTTAAATTGAGATATTTGGTCAAAAATAATATTTTTTTTGTCCTCTAATTGATGCTATTAAAAAAAGAATATTTGTATCAAAATGTTGAAAGATACAAAAAAATATTTTTTTTTAAGGATTCATAAGATTATAACTTTTCAATTTGAAGTGGTTTACATTAAATTTATTTTGTAATGAATTTTAGAACTATTGGATTTTTCATCTTTTTGATGTAAAATCTCTTTTTCATAAATTATATCAGTTAAGAGCAAAAAATATTAAAGATAAATACTTTTTTGCTATATGCTATTCCCCCAAATGTTGAGATTTTTGTTTTGTTTTGTTGTATGGAAAAAGTATTCATATGCAATATCATAATATTTTTTCCCAACTAAATAGAAAGACATTCTTGCTATGATTGTCTCAGCAATTCAGTATGGCTTTTTGTTGAAAATATTTCAAGCGCATTTAGACTAAGAAATATTATTTACTCATATCTTTTGAACGGGTGTTATAACACAAAAAATTCAACAATTTTGTTTGAATATCGGATTTTTCCACTCATATAATAACAGAAATAAGCTATTTTTCAACTTTGAAATATAAGCTCAAAATAAATACTAATGTAAGCATAATTTTTTTTTAATTCTTAAAAAAAATAACAAAATCTCTAATGACTGCTGAACGAGTGGACGAGTGACTTTCTGTGGACGAGTAATTTCGCAATGTTGTCATTGCAAGTTCCAATAAAAATTTCATGGTTTAACTGTTTTACGTACATTTACAATTGCAACAATCTGTAGTGACAGATTCCTCAGTCATTTCAAAATAGATTTATGCTCACAATATTAAAAATATTAATGACTATCCCGTCGTTTTTTCACCACGTTAACCCTCTGATTGCTCAATTTGTTGACCGAAATCGCTTCAAAAACTGTGTTTTTCTTTTAATTTGAGATTGTTTTTTAGCATATTTTAAGACTCCATATATTATAAAATGTAAAAATACCTTTTTTTTCTTTCCAGAAAATATTTCTATATAGATTTTTATCAAAATTAAATTTTTAGAAAAACCAATTTAACCAAAATTTTTAAAAAAAATAAATATTAGTTGAATTACAGTTAACTTCTATTTATTGTATATAAAGAAAAGAGTAAAATATATAAAATTTAAGGAGGTATATTCTTTATATCAACTTTGCACCACTGGCTAACACTTTACAAGTTTATTGAATCATGATCAGAGTCATCTCTATGTGAGGAGCAGTTCGAAAAATCAATATAACTATCACTATCGTTATCAAAACTAAAATCGCTTTCAGAATCTAATAAGTCATTAGGAATATACTATCTGTCAATCGATAACTTATCGATAGTATATTGGTATATACTATCTATCAAGTTTGAGCGGTAATACCACGTGCCTAAATATTTCATTTTTTTATTTTATTTCATTTCCATTTAGTGAACAATTAACGACATCTGATGGCCAAAACGTAAACTCTATGTCCAATACTGTATATAATTTATCTCAATGGTTAAACGGGATGCGCTCCTCAATGAAGGAAGAAAAACACATACCCGTAAAAATCGCGAGATGATCAGATTTTGCTACATTTGAGTTGGCCTTGGAAATCGTGGGTTGAGCAACCAGAGGACTAACATCCTATTTTGAAGCAAGTCATTGTATTGTTTGCAACGAATTCAATAATTTTCAATTACGATAAAATGACGAAGACGATACCTATAGCACAGCTCCTTTCCGAATTTCCGCATCACAGTAGATGAAGAACATTTAACCCATGAAAATACTGGAATATTATTTAATGTGCACTAAGTTTGCTTTCACATTGAGTCCTTGGTGTAGTTATGATTTAAATATTGAGCCTTTCAGCTCAAGACCACATTATAAGACAAATGGCTCTGGCTCCTCTGCCCAAAGGAGAGATAAAGTCATTCTTATCGTACCTCTGAAGAAATTTAGATGAATGTATCAATGACGTAAAGAAATTTAGATTAGTGCATTAAAGTAAATGTATAATTCCTAAGTAATATTACTTTCAAATTTGGAATATTATTATGCCGGATGTCCTTTTAATTATACAAATTATGAACAAAACATCTAAAAATATTGAAGCATTAGAATCCATCTCAGAAGATTCATGAAAGAAATTTATTCATCAAATTTTTTTCCGAAGCATGAAAATTGGGCAAGAAAAAGATATTCGTTGTCAAAAAGAGTTAATTAAATGCAATGTTGTTCACATTCTTTTTGTTCAAATTTCGAAATTGCCTTCCCATAAAAGGATTTTTTCAGGCAGATTCCTATAGGAAGACTTCTGGAAAATTTCATCAGTTCTTCAACGATCATGGTCTCTAGAATCCAAACCACCTTTAGTTCAAAAGTTTATACAAATATATGCTTATAACCTTTTGATCTTGCTATCTTGGGAGCAAGATAACTAACGTAATTTTATTTGCATTTTAACTGGCTTGGATTATGTTGTTAGAAATATATAAATGTCAGACGAATTCGTAAATGGACCATCTAGCTCAAAAGGGGTGGAAATGGTGAGGAGGTGCAGTTTTCATTTCGCTATAATTTTCTAAATATTGAAGATAGAGAAATAAATCCTGTTATCCGAATTAGCGCATCATTACCGGTAAACAACTTTTGTGTTTTTCGATAACTGCCATATCTTAGAAATCAGGAGCTATAATATGATTTTAAAACCCTAATTTTGACTGTTTCTAACGTCAACGATTTATGGAGCCAGAGAGTACCTTAGATGCAAAAAAATCTACCTTTGAGTTTCAGCTTGCCGAGCAGAATATTTTTTTTTTACTTTCCTCTTAAAAATTTTATTTTATTTCATTTAGTTTGCTGATGTAAATTTAATACGCTTAATTCAGAGAGCATTATCAGGAACAGACGAGTATTTTATGAAGCAATAAATTAATACAAGAATTATTAAGCACCTTTAAAGTAATCTCTTTCAATTTGATATTCTTGCTCTTGAGAGATCTGTCTAGAGTAGATGAGTATTTCATAAAATAAAGTAAAAATCTCTAAAATTATCGAAATACTTTCATACTAATCATCATTTCAGTTTGGTATGTTTGATCTAAGAAGCTCTCTTTAGGGTAGATGAGCATTTCATAAGGAGCATTCATGTTAAGTGGCTAAAATTATCGTAATGCGTTCATGCTAAATCTCTTTCAGCTTGATATACTTGCTCAAGAGTGTTCCGTCTGGGTTTAGTTTAGTTATTATCTTGTTTTAAAGCAACTCTGAGACTTTTTTGGGACGGACCTCGTAATTTTGAACCGCGAGGACGAGGAAGAAACCTGAGCTGGCCTCCCCTCACCACAACTTCGGTGTAATCGACTTTCGAACCTGAGCACTACGGTTTACGAGACCTTACCACTAGGCCACTGCGTTACGTCCCTGAGTTACGTCTAGGATAGATGAGCATTTCATACAGTAAAGTAAAATGGCCAAAACTATCGCACTGTTTTCATACTAATCTATTACAATTTGTTAAGCTTGTTTTAATAAACTCTTATAATGTAGAATATCTCTTATAAAGTAGAATGGTCAAATTATCGACAGATTTCTTATTAATTTATTTCAGATCGATATGATTGTTTTAGAGAGCTCCTTCTAAGCAAAAACTAGTAATGCAGAGTGGTCAGGAATGTAAAACAGCCTTCGAATCGAATTCACTGAGCACTGAAAATGACCTTTTCAGATCTTCAGCATTTTATTTCATGATAACATTGAATAGTAGAAAATTTTTCTGCTCATAACTCTTTCGAAATATTCTTAAACTGACTTCGTGAATTTCTGATAAATCTATGCGGCAGGTGAAAGTGCATTTGCACGTTTCTCAAAACTTTTCATTGTTTAAAGTTTTTTTACGAGAGATCCATGAGATAGAATGACATTTTATCACTTTGACCTCTTTTACAATATTTATCGTCGCATCTTCTGGCGCTTACTTTAAGAGCGGAGGAGGCATTAATTTGATAGTTAAATTCAACCTATGTGACCATAACGAATATTTCTGTTTAATAAAGATAAGTAATCATAAGCGATTCAGTTTTGCATTAAAACCTTTTCGAGTTCCATTCGTTGAATATTTATATATGTATATAAGAAATTGTGAAATTGTTTTTTACTCATTTATTTCCCTTTAAAGTTCAAAAGCTATCAAAAAAATTAAGCGAAATTTATGCAATTTGAAATCCCCATTGTCTTAATATTACTTTCATTTAAATTGTAAGTATAAAATTATTCGAAAATTCACTTCAATAGTGACTTCAAACTGAATATATATATTTTGTATTGTAAAAGTACGATCAAATAAGTAACTTCATTTTATATGCTTTCAGAAGCAAAGAATCCATACAAACATATCACAAAAAACAATGCGAGTCTTTTACAAAAAAAAAAAAAAAAAAAAAAAACCTTTTAAAGTCACAAATTTTAAAAAACGAAATAATTTTTTTTTGGATCAAAATAAAAACAAAAAATTGCAACATTTTTGATGACTAATATGGGGTGACTTACTGAAATAAAAGCTACAACTCATTTAAAAATGCATAATATATGGTTTTTAAACACACACACACGCACACACAATTTTATATTTAAAGTCATCTAATCACATCTTTTATATCAGAATCATTTACTACTCATAATTAATTGTCTTGTAATGATATTTTAAAAATTATAAAGGATGAATATAGACTATTTCAGAGCTAAAAATTATTTACTGTGCAAACTTGATAGTATCAAAGCATATGTTTATTTTTCTAAATAGTAATCGAAATAATGGACTTATAGTAATATCAGTTATGAACTTAATTCTAATAATATGTAGCTCAAAAAATGAAAGGCGGTATTACAATTCTCATCAGGTATGAAATCTGTCTGGCTATTCGAAAATAATTTAATACGATAACTGCAAAATGTAGAGAGTTAGATAGATGTAATTCTGTATAAAAATTTAATATATACAATGTGGACACCTGTTATTTAGAGCCAAATCCAGCTACGAGTTGGTCGTTTGTCGGTCTGTACATTCAGAAGTATGTAAGCCCGATAACTCAAAAACGCAATGACTTAAATCTATCAAATTTGATATGCCATTTTATGATATCAAAAGAATTTTTGTGTCAAATTTTTATTTCAATCGGTTGAGAGAAATGTGTTTGAAATGCGAATGCAATTTTTGAATACCATTAACGCATACCCTGTATTAGTTGCGAATTAACTAGCCGAAGATAACACGGTAGTTTCATAAAAATACTTAATTCCTACCAAAAGTTAATATTTCGTAACTCTTATACATAAATGCCATGTAAGGCCTCTGACATGACAAGCTCCATACAGAGTGTGCTAGAACTTTTATTGAAATCGCTTGCTCGTTCATCAATAATCTCTACTAATGATAAAGATGCATTTATGAGTGTTAGCAATTTATGTGTATGAGTCTTACAAAACAAACCGTTAATTTTACGATAAAGAAACATGGAACAAATGCATTTTGGTAAGTGGAAATTTACTTCTCGGAGTATTTTTTTTAAATTTTTAATTAAAAATCTCGGGAAATCTTGCCTTTTTCCAGGATAATATTCAAAAATAAAAATGTTTAAGACATTTTAAAATATTAAAATTTGTCTTCAAACTGAAAGCAATTTGATTGTTATAGATTAAATTTTAGAAATTTTTTAAAGATTTTTTTTGCGTAGTGTTTAAAAATAGATTTCTTAGTTGAAATAAAATTAATTAATTTATTTATTTTGTCTTCCTCGACGAGTTATTTGGCAATTAATCCTCTGCATGCCTACATTAATTGCCTACAAAAATCGAATTTACGTTTAACACAGACTTTTCTCAATCGATTGAAACAAAGATTTCATACAAAACTGGATCTGTAATCATAAAATCCCACACCAAATTTGATATATTTAAAGCATTATGTTTTTGAATTATCGCGTTTATATGTTTCTGAAGGTACAGACAGACAATCTATCTGTGCAGTTGCATTTGGCTCAAAATTTGATAGGTGTCTACAATATATATGTTAAATCTGTATCCCGGAATTTATCTATGTAGTTCTCTTCGTTTTGTAATTAATGTGTTGATTTATATTCGAACCGCCGAGCAGACGGGCTTCTACTGAACAGATTTTACTCAAAACACAAGTCTTGAAAAAGAAAAAAAAAATAGCTGCAAATTTGGTGTTAAGACAGTGTAAGAAATTCCAATCGTCCAGCTCAAAGCGTATGTAGGCAGACAAACGGAGCTCTAAAAACATGTTTTTCTGAGCTCTGAGTGGTCTATAATGTGTATAATTCTTCGAAATCTAGAGTTCAAATTTTTCTATACTACGAGTATGAGAAAGTAAATAATTGTTTATGACTGTTTTTAAAACAAATATAAATGGTGTTAGAAATATTTGGAGTTTTGTATTGCTGTTCAATAAATATTACGCGTGGTATTGTTTATTCGCATTTTCTACATGAAATGTTCTAATTACGAACATAAACATATCTCAAAAGTCTGTTGTCCTCATTTATTCCCAATTTAATCTGTTTAATCTAATCACCCACTATGAATATTCCACGATGTCATTTTTCTAATCATTTGTTTAGCTTCGAAGATTGCAATCTTAACCTAGCAATCAAGTTCAAATTCTTTCTTGGTCAACAAAAACTCTGCAATCTCGGGATTTTACACCTCTCCCAAACGTATGATTTATCATCAGAGAGAGGTTTTGTGTTTTATTAAAAGAAATTCTAGTTCCATAAGTGGAACAACTCTTTAAAATAAATCATCGCCTTTGTTTACCGAAATACTGGTTTGTTGAGGCGAAATTCTGAAAAAAAAAAACATCGTTCATTTAAGGGCCGCCTTCAAAGCGATCAAAGACTGCTTGAAAAGGAATGTTTGGTATGTTTATTAAAAGGATTATTATTAGGATGAGAAATAAACATTTAAGAATTTCTGGCAAATTTGTAAAATAGAAATTAGGGTAAATATGGATAATTCTTATGGATTGAATTGAATTGAATGTAAATATACTGGAAATTTTGTGCCTGAATTGGTATTCTCCAAAAATTGGAGACGAAATTCGGTTAAATTATTTTAAAAACATATATTATCAACAACCATAAAATAAAATTTATCTACTAAGCAATTTACTTTAATTTTCCTTTTAATAAATTTCTAGAGATCTGTTTTGAACTAGTTAACATTCCCTGAATAACTATTTAGATAAACGAGTAAAAATTGCTGACTATCCAATAAAGAGAATTAATTATTAATAAGTTTAATGCCTTGAAGTAAACAAACATTATGTGTTACATTACGCTCAATTTGTCATTTTTGACCAATGCTGCACAGATTACGTTGCATAAATTTACTTGAATAAATATGTAAAACTAGATATATAGCAATAAAAAATCCAATTTCTAGTTTCTGATTGCATTAGAAATTAAAGTAAAAATGCCAATAAAAGGATTCTATTATACATCAAAACAAAAGTTTAAAGAAAACTTATATTTAAAACGGGAAAGTATCATTACAAATGTTTGCATATACTCTCTAATAAATTTGTCACGTCAGAAAACTCTTTACATAACAATGGCGTAAAATACTTACGAAATATTAATTTTTAGCGTGAATTTAGTACTTTTACCCTTGATAAAATTGATACAATTTTTACCTTAATTATTATTCATGGACGCCAGTTTCTTGTTTTTCATACTTGAAATTTCAATTTTTAATTAAGTGCACTAAATGGTACACAAATGATGATACTGTATGAGAATTCCTAATTTTGTGATTCTTCTCTAATATAAATCACCAAATTGTTGCCATTCGTGTATCGAAATTTATGCAATCAAAAATGCCTAATACATTGTTAAATGTTCATGGTGTTTATCAAAGGTTAGTTGCCTTCTGCGATCATCTAGAACTCCTCCAAGAAATATTGGTTATTTTTAGGTCAATTAAACTTCTTATGCATGATTCTTCAAAGAAAATATTTTTAAGCATCACATTTTGTGGAATAAATATCAAAATCGTGTTATTTTAATAGCCTTTCACTACCCTTTTCACAGCATATATGGTTCATCCTGAAAGAGTAACATACATCCCTGATATTTTAGTGCTATTAAAAAATAAACTGTTCCGGAACATTTGCTTTTTGCTGTATTTTAAATTTACTTTCTAATTGCTCATGTAAATTCACTTTCTAATTGCTCACAGCATACATGATTCATCCTAAAAGAGTTACACACATCTCCAATATCTTAGTGATATTAAAAAATAAATTGTTAAGGAACATTTGCTTTTTGCTGTATTTTAAATTCACTTACCAATTGCTCATGTAAATTATACAGATATTAAACATAATCCTCCGTCTTTAGCTTTCTACAATTGATGAAAATCGTGAGAATAAATTACTTTACAGCACAATCCAAATGGTAAGAAATTCAATTCAGCGTTTTTTTTTTAAATGTGAAATTTGAGAAAAATTTGAATTACAATATATATTATTCAAAAGTTCTTTAAATTTTAAAATGGTGTAAAAATCAGCTCCATACAGTAACAGTTTTTGGGAGTTAATAAAGAAAAATCTCAAAGTTAGGCTTAACCTTTAATTAACCTAAAATTCTAATTAATATATTTTTGAAAAATTCTTTTCAACCTTCCTAAGTTTTTTGTACCAAATTTGTTTATTAGACCAAAATATCTCTCTTGTATAGCACACACACGCACACATATCTTTATTATTAGTACATCTACACATAGCTTTATTATTAGAAACATATGCAGACATCTTTGTTATTAGTAATAATTGATTTTGTATTATTGCTAATAACAAAGATGTGCATACATACATCTTTTTTATTAGTATCACATGCATACACCTTTATCATTAGTAACACATATATACACCTTTATCATTAGTAACACATACATACACCTTTATCATTAGT
>JAPMOQ010030238.1:705172-736639 GCA_026543055.1 Argiope trifasciata
ATATATATATATATATATATATATATACACTGAAGTGACAAAAGTCATGGGATGACGGTTAATATCGTGTCGGTCATCCTTTTGCCCGGCGAAGTGCAACAACTCGACGTGTCATGGAGTCCACAAGTCGTTGGAAGTCCTCTGTAGGAATATTGAGAAATGCTGTCTGTATAGACGTCCATAATTGTGAAAGTGTGGATGGTGCAGGAGTTTGGGCACGAACGGACCTTTCCATGATGTCCCATAAATGCTCGATGGGATTCATATCGGGCGATCTAGGTGGCCAGATCATGCGCTGGAATTGTCCGGAATGTTCTTCAAATCAATCGCGAACAGTTCTGGCTCGGTGACATGGCGCATTGTCATCCATAAAAATCCCATCGTTGTGTGGGTACGTGAAGTCCATGAATGGCTGCAAGTGATCTGCAAGCAGCTGAACATAACCATTTCCAGTCAATGATCGGTTAAGTTGCACCAGAGGACCGAGTCCATGCCATGTAAAAACAGCCCACACCATTATGCAGCCACCACCAGCTTGAACAGTGCTTTGCTGACAGTTTGGGTCCATAGCTTCGTGGGTCTGCGCCACACTCGAACTCTAACATCAGCTCGTAACAACTGAAATCGTGACTCATCTGACCACGCCACGGTTTTCCACTGGTCTAGGGACCAGTCGATATGCTCACCAGCCCAGGAGAGTCGCTGCAGGCGATGTCGTGCTGTCAGTAAAGGCACTCGAGTCGGTCTTCTGCTGTCATAGCCCAAGGAAGACAAATTTCGCCGCACAGTCCTATCGGACACGTCCCCTCGTACGTCCCACATTGATTCCTGCAGTTATTTGACGAAGTGTTGCGTGTCTATTAACATTGACCATTCTACACAGACGTCGGCGGTCTCGGTCGTTAAGTGCAGGTGGTCGCCCACTGCGCTGTCCATGATGGGATGTGATGCCTGAAATTTCATACTCTCGGCACACTCTTGATACTGTGGATCTCGGAATGTTGAATTCACTAACGATATCCGCAATGGAATGACCCATGACCCTCCAACTAACATTCCACTTTCAAAGTCTGTTAATTCTCGTCGTGCCTCCATAAATCACGAAAAACCTGTTCACATGAATAACTTGAACACAAGTGAAAGCTCTTGAAAACGAACTGCGTATTTATACTTTTTCGCTGCGATACTACTGCCATCTATATATTTGCATGTTGCTATCCCATGACTTTTTTCACTTCAGTGTATATATATTTATATACATATATAGTGGTTCAATGTCAAACTCTTCAAACCTAAGAAACACCAACACATAAGTATCCAAAAATTTTTCTATATTATCAGTAGAGAGAAAGTAAATGCATACAATATTATTGATCAAAATTTAAAATTATATATATATCTAACCGCAAAGATCTAGTGGCGATGCTTGTTTCAAGCACACTGCTGAATTGACAAATTTTAATTTCACTCTCTTAATATTAATTTACTACTATTTCTAGAGATATTCTATTGATGATGTTTTAAAATATCTAAAAGTTTTAAAGCGTTTTGCCATTTTAAAACCTACCTAAAGCCTAATAGAATTTTAAAAAGTTTGGCTGAATACTTATTGCAAAGAACACTCCTTTAAAATTTTTAATATGATAAATATTACTCTTGATTCGAAAATCACTTTTTTTCGAACAATCAGTCTTTCTGCCATCGTTTTTAATAACATTATCAACCCATTTACAAACTAATCAACACAGACTGTATTATTTTGCGTCTGAAATGCGGTTCTGCTTGTTATGTTACATTTTCTTTATACATATTTTTATATGTTAGATTCGTGAATATATGCAATTTTGCTTTTGTTAAACATGTTTGCAATTAGTCATCGGCTGTAATAGAGTTAAATCCAGAGAAAGTATATCAAGAGTTCAGAATTGTAAAAAAATAAAAATGAATGATGGATTTAGATGCATTAAGTTCAGGTGTAGAATGTTTTAAAAAGTGATTTATCTTATTTTGTTCGTAATCGCAAATTATCAAAAAGTTCGAAAAAACAACGTAATAGAAAGGATAAACGAAAATAAAAGCATCTACACTACAAATACTTTCTCATAAATAAATTAAAAAAACAAATCCTCCAAAACCATTTTGTATGCTTGTTTCTTTCCACGCGTTCGTGCTTCTTACACTACAATTGTTCAGTTAATTTTTTTTTATTCCATTTTCTTCGTTCTTCTTTTTTTTTTTCTTACATGTGAGATTTTTTTTCTTCCTTCTTCTCTGCTGGAAAGCGCGAGAAATTTTGGTTCGCATAAGCAGCCAACCGGATCCAAAATTTCTGGTCACGCCGAGCGAGTGTGAAATGGCCACTTAAGAAAAACGAACTTCAGGACGCTAAAATAATAAGTCAAAAATCCGTGTTCTGCGTTATGCAACTGTAACCGCATTCGTCTAAAAAGTAAGCAGTCGGTGCAACCACGATTTTTTTCCCCTTTCCCTTCATGCCTTTACCATAGATTTTTTTTCTACGTTAATTTTTCTTCTTGCAATTTTAAATATTTCCATCAATATGATTAAGGACGTTAGATTTTTACGGATGATGTACCTATTTTAATTGCAGGTTAAAAAAAAACATAAGAATTCTGAAAAATCTGAAAAACTAGTTAGCTAAGAAATAGAATTTGTATGGTCGGATGAAGGAATGTGACAAATAAGTGATATATTCTTTTCTGCCAAATATTTCTTCAAAAAGTTCCTGAATTTTAATACTGGAGAGTGAATCCATAAAAAAATATTGATTTAGTGCAGCTTTCAATCTAACTATGTTTATGCTAATATACATTTTTTATCATATATAGAATTTATTTACGCATATTTAAGACTTAATATTATAAGCCTGGCATCACTATCAATTCCCACTATTTCGTTGCTGCACTTCTTCGGAACTTGAGAATCGTTAATTCCGTTGCAAACTCATTGGAGAAAAGGGGCAAGATGAGAGATATAAATTAGTAGTGAAAGTAATTGAATGTGATATTTTGACTAATAAATTAACATCATAAAAGATTTAATTGTGAACTGGTCCTATAGCGCAACGAGAAATTTTGAATAGCTGAAATCGTAAGCTTCATACATGCACTGTATGAGTTTGAATAGGACTAAACCTGAGCAGTTTGTTACACAACGCACTTCGTTATTTCGGAGGAAAATATACTTCACTTACATTCGGAGAATATTTTGAATGCATTATTCTTCCATTTTAATTATAGGAAGTTTGCTGGGAAAGATCTTCATAATTTTGAGAAGAGATTAGATGATGTGAACGATCTTTGAACCGATGCAACATATTCGTAATTTTTACTTTATACCAAATATAACAACGTTTGATTTATGATGGCAAATTTATGTAAGATAAACTCGGTACGTACAGAGTGTTCCGAGAACTTAGGTTTCAAACCCCGATCCTAGAAATTTCAAAATAATGATCATCAAATCAATATTTTAAGTGAGGGAATAAAATTTTGTTTCACAAAATGCAATCTTAGACAATATTATGGAATCTTTAGAAGAAGAACCTTTTATGAGATTTGATTCACCAAAGAACACTAACAATTCACCACCAGATAATCTGCATAAAAAAGTAATACAAGAGATTTCATTGTCGCTTTTCTTTGAAAAATTTGCACTATTTGATGAATTTCTTGTTATTTTAATTTGATGAAAATTTTAAAGTTTGATGACAAGTCGACATAATGCTGATTTTGTGAAACCTCATTCGGTATCCTATTAAGATGTTTGACAATATGTTGTACTTGCAAATAAGCTTCATATGATGAAATAAAATATTCACATTTTTTTATTTGCTTTTTGATCAGATATGTAATTGAGATCGTCCATAGTATTCTCATTTGTAAGAAAGCATTGGCAACAAAAGTTCTTATTATCAATTATGACCAAATTATTGTTTTATGCCATTGCCGTAGACAGTCTGGAGCAAATATTTTTTGAATCATATGCACTGAACACTTTGCAATAATATTTGTGCTGAGAAATATTTATTGTAAGTGTTAATGTTTGACTATCGGACAATCTGAGCAATTAATCATCGTACAGTTATAAATCCTTACTGTCTTGCATCAACGAAACTCACGTATATTGAAATATTGGAGTAACTTTTCTTTATATCATGGTTATTCATAGAAAATCGAACTTAGCAATGGTTCGTAAAAATTCCAGAAAAATAATTGGCTTGATAATAAATGAAATGCCAAACTTCACAATAGATAGTTTGCAATGAATGAGGATTTTTACGTCGCCAATATGAATTGCAAAAAGAAGAAAAAGGAAAAATGAATAATATTTGTAAACATTTTGCGAAAATGTAAAACAATTGACATTTTCTTTTAATTTGTTTGAATATTCTATTAAAAGACGTGCTAACAGCGTTAATCTCACGAGAATAATTTAAATATATTTTTAAATAAAATTCAAATATTCTATAATTATTACACTTTTTTAAGCCATACAAATTTAAATGGTAAGAAAAAAATATCTCTAGCAGAAAAGGTTCCTTTTGTAAAAAAGAAGTTAAAGTTTATTATCTAATGCAACTTCCAAGAATCCCCCCCCCAAAAAAAAAATTAAAGAAGATAATTATTTTTAAATTCTGTTGCGCCTTAAGGGAAGAAAAAATAAATTATTTTGGGATGTCCGATCCTCGAAAATAAAATCCGTTGGAAGACAGAATTCCGGGTTTTCAAGGTTGGATAGTTTTATCTAGTTGCAGCTGCAATACATTATCCGATTTAGAAATATGAACTAAGTTTTTACATTCAGTTTCTTCTACACTATTTCTTATTTTTAAGTAATAAAGATGTAAAAAAACACAATACTTTATATTTTAAGAAAAAGTAACATCATTGAAATTTTATTTATATGCAGTTGGAAAAAAATCCGGCTAAATTAAATATATATATATATTGTTCAATTTATTATGGCCAAACAGATTTTACACGCAGGCTCTACAACATATTATAATCAAAAATTTTGCAGAAATATTTATTTCAGAGGCACATCCATTTGAAACGGCGAAGAGTCCAATATAATATGATGAATTATTTGACATCTTGTCTTGCTACTTTTCTTATATTTATTTACTTTCACTCATAGAAATATTCTTATTTATAACAAATATTTCTTTTATAATGGAATTGTTTTATTTATTTATTATTTATGAAAATTTATTTATTATTTAATTAACTACTTAGCAGTTAAAATAAAAGAAGACAATAAAATAACTTGTTCCTTGTCTTATTCTTATTAATCGAGGGAAAACATATTTTTCTGTTCGGTTCAGTTTCTTCAGGCTGCCACTTTTTTGACGATTCTATCTCAACAAGGGGTGAGATTCGAAAGGATGAGCGCATTTCCGGAATTCTTCATCATTCTTTGACCTCGATTTTCGCCCTCTTAGATACGTTTTCGCTCATTTTTTTCACGTCTATGCGAGTGTCATTTTGTTTCTGATTGCATTATTTTATTTTAATTCGAAACTTATTTTATTTCCTTGATAATCCGGATTTACTTTTTTATTAAATGAAAACAACTTCTCCTCTCATCTTTCCTCTCACCCCTATTTTGAAGAATTGAACTGAACACAGAAACGCGGAGGGTTTTAAAATGCATTTGCAGACACTATAAACACGCTAAAAATGGAATCAAGATATGAATTCCATAAACATAAATAAACTCCCATAGCAGGGAACATTAAGGTTGATTAATAATACTGTAAACATTTCACTTCTGCATAATTTTTTATCACTCAAACATTAATAAATTTTCCATAATCCATTTTTCGTTTGTTTGAAATCTGTTAGAGCACTGGTAATTACAAAATCTTTCCTATTAATGTTTTTCATTTTTTCGCCAACAGAATTTTTACTTTCCATGTTTTCTTTGATCTCTACATAAAATTTGGTTTTAATTATTTTAGCAGATTATGTTTCAGAACAGATAAATTATTTTTGACCTCCATTTTAATTAAAGAAAAACAATTTTTTAAAACGCACCTTTATTAATGAACACAAAAATACTTTCAAGATTTTAATTTGTGATTCGTTATTATAAATTATCGATTCTTGTGATAAAATTTTCCTCTACCACGTGTCTCCACGTGGAGCCAAAATTTACTTAAATGAATCGAATAAACTTAGTTAATCTATTAAACTTAAGAGAATATCAAAAGATTTTATTGTTATCAAATATATATACACCGAAGAGCCATTACATTATGACCACCCTCCATCTATGAGAATAGGCTCGTCCAGGAGCAGAATCACTGCGCGTGCATGGTTGATATTGAAGTATATAAAATGGGAATGCCTTGTCTTTCTAAACATAGTGCGATTAGCCACATAATGGGAAAAGCAGCGGATTTATCAGACTTTGATAAAGGTCAAATTGTTATGGCTCGGCGACTTGGAACATCAATATCAGAAACGGCGTGTTTAGTGGGCTGTTCACGTGCAGTTGTTGTGAGCACATATCAAAGGTGGTGCAGGGATGGTGAAACGGCAAGTCGTCGGCCAAAAGTGCGTCGTCCACGCCGCATTGATTCCAGAGGAGAGTGGAGATTGCTATGCACTGTTCGCCGTGACTGAAGGGCTACAACAGCCGAAATCACCACCAGCTACAACAGTGGTGACCCAGGCAATGTTTCTCAACACACTGTGCAGCGTACATTGCTGCGTATGGGCATACGCTGCCGGAGGCCGAAGCATGCTCCTGCACTAACGGAACGTCATCGCCAAATGCGTCTGCTATGGGCCAAGAAACATCGGGATTGGACACCAGAGGAATGGAAGAAGGTTGCATGGTCCGACGAATCACGTTTTCTGGCCCATCACCTCGACGGGCGTGTGAGAATACGCCGATTTCCAAATGAATCCCTTGCTCCCGGATGCACAGTTGGACGGAGACAAGCCGGTGGTGGGGGTATTATGGTGTGGGCAATGTTTTCATGGAGCATAATAGGATCCATAATCCCCATAGAACAATCCTTGACGTCTGGAAGGTACATGAACATGGTTGCAGACCAGGTTCACTCATTCATGGGAACAGTGTTTCCGGCAGAGGATGGCGTGTACCAAAAGGAGAACGCACCATGTAATAAAAGTCGAATCATCATGGATTGGTTCGAGGAACATTCCAGTGACTTTCAAGTCATGTCTTTGCCCCCCAAACTCACCTGACATTAATCCAATAGAGAATTTGTGGTCCTACTTGGAAAACCAAATTCGTGCTGTCACGCCACATCCTCGTAATGTGATGGAATTGCAGGACCAGTTGGTGAGCGCTTGGTACCAGATACCTCAGACTACCTATCAGCACCTTGTGGAATCAATGTCACGGCAAATACTAGCAGTTTTGAGGGCTAAAGGTGGCCCTACATGTTATTAGCAGGGTGGTCATAATGTAATGGCTCTTCGGTGTATATGTGTGCGAAAATATCATCAAAATAGCACTATATTAGAAATATTAGATTACATTTTGCAAGCAACACAAGTTAAATAAAGCGCATAAAACAGCTTACAGATCAGAAATCCTCTTCATAATTGTAAATTATACATCAGTATTTTGGATCTTGGAGTCCCTAATTATCTCGCGTGTTTTTAATAAGCACACTTTAAATTTTACAAACGGTAGAATAGAAAGTTATCAATGAGATTATGAAATTTTTTATATTGTCATGATTATTTCAATTTCTTTAATATTTACAAAGAAAAAGTTTCTCAAAACAATTTCAAACTACAGAATTTTATTAAAGTTTTTGCCTTTAAATTTTCTTTAATTTCATTTTTCTTTATTTTATTTGTAGTTAATTAACCCGGTTTTTCTTAGATTTAAAATTCTTTCATTTCTAATGCAAAAAATATTTTCGAATTTTATATAAAAATATAATAAACTATCCTTTCATCCTCTAAAATGCTTATTAAAAAAGGAAAATTAAAATATAAATTACGCCACATTTTCTGATTTTATGAAACATTTTCTGAATTTGTGCTACGAATTTTGTTCCGAAATGTTGAAGTATAAGAAAGGTCTTATGAAAAAAATTCCCGATACAAAAAGTTGATTGTCTGTTACTCAAAATCTCCTTTTTAAAATATTACTGATGTGTTATAAGTCTTCTTATGCATTCTTGGTTTTCAACAGTAAAAAAAAAATCATTTACAAGAAATAAAAATATGTGAAAGGATTTAAATTAAAACAGAAGTTTAAAAAAATAATTAAAACAGAAGTTAAAAAAAATAATTAAAACAGAAGTTAAAAAAAAAATAATTAAACAGAAACTTAAAATTTCCTCTCATAGGAGTTCCTATATATTTTCTAAATTACAAATCACCAGCTTTAAACTTCAAAAAG
Organism: Argiope trifasciata; assembly: GCA_026543055.1. Taxonomy (NCBI): domain Eukaryota; kingdom Metazoa; phylum Arthropoda; class Arachnida; order Araneae; family Araneidae; genus Argiope; species Argiope trifasciata. The sequence goes on from JAPMOQ010030238.1 coordinate 713,588, forward strand.
AACTTAATATTAGTTGAAAAAAGAATTACTAAGAAATGAAATTGGTGAAAATATAAAATTTTGAATTTGAAGTTTGTGTAAAAATACTTTCTATGGTATAAATTTCTAAGAAATTATACCTGTAAATATAAAATGGAGTTAATTTTTAATTCATTGAGTGTTTAATTAATTTCTGTATTTTGAAAGGTTGAACAATATCATTATTTGAGAAAAAAAAAGACAATTGTAAAATTTTGTTGAATTCAGACCTGTTGTTCAAGATGAGATGTAAACATAAAATGCACATAGCCGCAATGATATGTATTTGAATTAGCACTTATTTCCAAATTTATTTCACTAAAAAATTTTCTAAATAAAAAAAGTCCAGTGAAATTTTTTTTTCTGAAAATGAGATAAAAAGCTAATAAATTTTTGAAGCCTTATGTGAAAATAATTATCAGTAGCTACTGAAATATTCAGTTTGGCAATTTACATACTAAAAAGTATTGACTAAAATCTTTTTAGAAATATGGTCTTGTGGTAAAAACTAATGTTAACCATCAGTTAAAAATAGGAATCTCCAAAATATTTCATAATTTTTCAATTCTCTAATTCAAAATAAATATTTTAATAGAAAACTTTAGACAAGATATATTTTTAATACGATAAAAAGGAATTGAAAACATAGAAATCATTATAATAGTAAAAACTTTTACATCGGAAAATAAAAAAATAACACTTTAGATATGACAGAAAATGGACTGAGAACATGTATTTGCTTTTGAAAAATTTCACTTTTTGAAACACACCATTTTATTATGCAGTTTATTAATTTTCTACCTTGAACTGAATTGTGTGAAATTTTTCTGTTTAAAATTTCCATAAAATGTTTTTCAAATATTCTACGATTCAAAAATTATCTTTATTAGAATCTTCCATTTTAAAAAAAACATCTGTTTTTTGTTATGGATAGTTTGCCAAAGATAGACAAGAACGAAAAGTTTTTCAAGATACATTTTATACTCCACCATGTTTATTTTATTTGATTTAAATGAGCATTAAGTTTTTGTTTCGAAATAGGAATACATTAAAAAAAACAAATTTTTATATAAATCCTTAATTTAAAAAAAACAGTATCTCAAAAAGCACACGAACTTTTTAAATGGTCTTTATATAAACTGATGGCATTTAACAAAGTTCCATAATATAAAACAGTTAAAAGAAATTCAAATTTTGACAGTTTTCGGAATGACCATACGTTTAGTCATTATTAAACAGGATTTTCTGATAATGCTGATCCTTAGATTAATAATTGTCGCTATCAAAATGGCTGGACTTTTAAGCTTATCTAATAAATTTTTGTACCTGACTGTTGATTTTTTTTGCACATGCATTTGCGCTGCTAACATTTAATCACTAGTTTTAAGTGATTCATTGGAAGTTACTAGATATTTTTTTTGGGGGGGGGAGGATTGAAATTCGGTGCTCCTTCTTCTCAACAATACACTTTCCATAAGATTGCATCAAAATTAGTGTTAGATTAAATCAAGACTTAAGTTATTAAATACATAAATACTTAGAATAGTTAGTATTTTTATTAATTTTACTTAAAAAAAATAGGTTTTTAATTATTCATGAATTTATGACAATTAAGATTCTTAAATTTTATGTTCTTAATGATGTAATTTATTAGTTTTTATGTCATTTAAAAATCTGCATACATTTTTGACAACATGTTGAACTGTGGTGCTTACATTTATAAAACAACCATTTGAAAGTGCAACTATTTGATAAACATATTACTTAAGTCTTATATAGTCAGTTAGTTATGTAAAACTGATATTAAACTTATATAGTCAGTTAATTATTAGAATAGAGTCTAAATGTTAAATTAAGGAAAATGTGTATGAATGTGTGTTCGAGTACTGCAAGGCGCATCTTTTGACCTATAGTTCCTAAGTTTGGCAGAACATTCTTTGAAGAATAAACACATGTACTTCAAGCGATTTCTTTAAAATTTTGATTGAAATTTTACATTGGTTAAAATTTTGAAGTAAGGTTTAGTGTTTTTCTGAAATTACTCCTCAAAATATTATTGTATAGAACGGATTTTTACTTCATCTAACATTTAAAAAAAACTATAGTGCAAAATTTTCCTGTATTGCTGTGAATAATAATATTTGTAACACTCTTTATAACAATATTAATTGCAATGGCACTTCAGACCATTTTCACTTTTTTCATTAAATAATTATTTGTGTGATTTTTTTAACCATTGTTGAAAGCTAAAAAAGATTTTGTTAATTGTTTTTCATTAGGAATCAGAAAGCGAAACTAATGAAGCGAAATTTTAAAAAAAACCTTGTAGTTTCAAATAAAATTACTAATTTATTTAAGTTTTTAATGGTTATATCTGGTATATTAAAGAAAGGTTCATGCGCACAATAAATGGAACAGTGTATAATTATTAAAATAATATGGTTAAAATATTAATCAAATTAAATGTTTGATAATTCTATGTTATTAATCAAAAACAAAAAATTCTAAATAACGGAATATTTGAAATTAAGTAAATCGTGGGCCCATAATTTTTCAAAAGCATCGCAGTCTTTTGATCATAGAAATCGAATTTCTGCTCTTTGTAAATGGATATCGATATAGCGTACTTGAAAAATTCCTATTTTTGAAGAAAACAGTTGTCAATTACATACAAGATATTTACTTTCACCTTTACGAAGTGTGAAAAAAGAAGGTTTTGTAATCCTCAAATTATTCGAATGAACAAAAGTATCAGATCAAAAAAAATTTGGAACGCAGATTTAGCATCTAAAGTGTAGATCAGAGGTTCCCAACCTTTTTTTTTATCTGACGGCCTCTTTTCTAATGAATATTTCAATATCGCCCCCCCCCCCTCCCACTCCAGATAAATAAGAGCGTACATAATAATGGTGCAAACAAGAACTAAAAAAAAAATTCTAATAGATAGAGTATTGTTGGAATTGAAACGCTACTGAATTTCTTCTTTATTAAACAAATAGGAATAAAAATATTAGCTTATCTGCCATAAGGTCAGGCAGGGATTTTGATGATACGAATTAATTCATAATGAACTACTGCTTTCTAAATAAATAGACAGTTTCAGAGACCCATCAAAACGCGTACTTAATTATATTAAAAACCATTTTTATTCAAATTTAAAGACATCAAATTTCTAACCCACTAAGGCTGAATTTGATGCCTTTTATGGAACTTGTTAATATCAGGCTCTATTTCACTTAAAAACAATAGTAAAGTCGCCGCGTTCAGTAATATGGAGCCGATTTCTCTTTTTCGTTACCAATGTTGCGTTCCAAGTTCTGCTAAATATGAAGAGGGGAATGCTATCAGAAGTCTTTGAACAATCGACCATAATCCTGAATACAGTTGCGAAATAGATTTCTGCAGCCAAAATTCTTGGTAGCCATTCTTGAATGTAATTTTAAGATCCTCCTTTGTCGTCAGTTCTACGCTTTAGTTTTTCTTCTAATTGAGGTGATCCTGCTGTGTTGACAATGGAAAAATGATCCAAAACTGTCTGGTATGCCCATGCTTAAAATGTCCTGGAATCGCTTATTGAAGTTATTGTACACTATATTTGGTTGATCCTCTTACGCCCCTTCGTGCCATATCAACGCCCCCTAATTTTCTTTGAGTCTTTTACCGCCCCCCCCGAAAGCTTCAAACGCCCACAAGGGGGAAGTTATCGCCCACGTTGGGGACCTACGGTGTAGATCTATATAAAATTTTGCACAAATCCGTTGAAGAAGTTAGCTCTCTTTTGGTTTTCACTTTTACATGCAAATAAACATGATCACTTAGTAATCTAAGGATTGATATAAATTAAATTTGGTACGTGATTTTGAGACTGCAATTGTAATCCGGTGTCAAATTTTGATTCCAATCGGTCGTGAAATAAGCTTCCAAAATACTTTGCCACTTTCTTAATATTCAAACGCCATTGATAAATCGCCAAAACCCAGATGCTTTTAGGCTTTTCGTGACTATTGTTATGACTTATTGTTGCGCGCATGCTCAAACTATACGAATTCAACTGAAAATGTAGAGAAATAATAAACTGTACACTTCTGAAATGCTTCTTTCTTTTAATAGCTTTTTAAAAGGAAAAACGAATTTTTTTTCAAAATGTGAGCATTATTTACTTGTTTTCTCTAAGGAATAACTTTCTTAAAACAGACTTTTAATTTAAAATGCTTTTTCTTTATTAGAAAACTATTTTCAAATCTTCGTCTAAAATTATACATTTTCATTAATATTTCCGTCATCAAAACCACGAAAATTATAAAGCATTACAAAAAATGGAAAATGTAAGAAAAATCATAATGCAAGTATTATAGAAAAAAAGTAAACAGTGTTATTAAATTTTGAATTCGAAGAATGAATACTGAAGTACAAAAAAGAATTTAAAGAGGTATGTAGTATCAATTATTGTTTATTCAATGCAGTCAGTAAATTATGCATAAAAATGTTCATTATTATGTATTTCGAAAATTTGAAAAAGATTTGGAAACAGGATACCACGTGACATTTAAGCGAACATTGTACCCAATATAAATATAAACATTTGGAAAGCAATTTAATGCAAAACTTTGTATAATATCTGATGCACCAGATATTAGAAAACAAGAAATTTTTTTTACAGCACTATGAAAGTATTCCTTGAGTTCCCTTTCTTGCTTCTTAATCATTTTAAGCATTCTTTTTTCTGACACATTTATAAGATATATTGCATTTTAATATCACAAATGTACTCGATCTCTGTCATCAAGCGTTTGTTGTTCAATCTTCTTTCTTGTCGCTCTCCGCATCTCTAGGGACAGGCAGACAGGAAATACCTCATGCATAAAATTTTTACACTTCTCTTGAACAAAGAAGCTGCGAAAAGAGCGAAGTTCAACTGAAAGTAAACCAGGAAATACGACCAAGTGCTCAGCGAAGAGGTGTAAGAACAAAATTTAAAGCCGAGAGAAGCTGGAGGAAGGCGTTGAAAAAGTGTACCGCTTGCTAAAAGGTCAAGGATATATATCGCGTTTCGAAAAGTCAATTATATTTTTCCTTTGCGCTCACTTGAAATTTATGGTACAATAAAGGAAAGCGGAAGATCTGTGTGATAGTTAAGACATCTTAATATATTTGGTTCACGTAAGGGACAAAATGAAAGTATGTCAGCGATGAAGAATAGTCTTGTAGGTATATATCAGTTTCAAGCGTATATTTTTTAGATCAGTTTCTTCAAACGTATAAATCAAGGTTTATATACAATTTTTATTTTTAAATTTAGTGAAGTGAGCTCAAATGTCTTTCAGCCATCTTGAAAAGACCCTACAGGGTTAAAAAAAACAGTTATTCTAAATTGACTAAATCAGGGGAGGCAAACTAGACACGCGACAAGATATTTTAGGTAAGCCCCCAATCACTTGCATTTTATGGTTTGCAAAACCGTTTGCATGAGGCTTCATTTGATAAGCTTAACTTCTTCCAATTAAATTGGTAGGAAATTGATGGATTTGAAATGCGAATGATTGATATCTAGTCTAGTTCAATATGAATTCATAGATTTATTGAAGCAGTAAGATTAACAAGCATTATAACTAAAGATGCCATAAACGAAATTTCGGAAACATGGAATTCGATTTCAAGCACATTATTTTAGGTACGCCTTTGCTGAGTTGCATTTTATGATTTGCAAGCTTTTGCATGTGATTTCATTTGATAAGCTCAACTTGTACCAATTAAATTGATAGGAAAATGAAGAATTTGAAATGCGACTGATTAATTTCCAATCGAGTTCAATATGGATTCAAAAATTTGTTGAAACAAAGAAGTTGGCATTGATTGAAACTTAAAGATTAACAAGCAATAAAATTAAAAATGCCAGTAACGAAATTTTGGGAACTGGGAATTCGGTTCCAGAACACATTTAATTGCTTGTAAAAGCTGTCTCATGGTATTTTAAGCGTATTTTCATAAGTCTAAGCCTGTAAGTCATTATTTTTAGAGACGAATAATATCAAAGACTCGCTTTGGAACCTTTTGGCAGGTGGTTCTGATTCAGCATGCATTCTGCTAAAAGTAACATCTTACAATCCTAATATAAGCTATTTGTCACTTAGTATGACTTCTGTCGTTGCAGATTAATATTAATTTGAATTACACGTATAACTAAAATATTTATTGTATGCTGGGCAAAATGTAATTTTTTGTTATAAATAAAGAATTTTGAGTTGTTAGTATTTAGTTTTATTATTTTCCCAATAATACTAAATCAAAATTATTTGACGGTACGTCCATAATTTTGATTTGGGATTATGGGAATTTAATGTGGTATACAACATTAAACGGTTTTGTAGAAGAAAAAAAAAGACACGTTGATCTATAATGGTTCCCCCTCCCCCCCCGTGAACGCAATTTCAATCCTAAAAGCTGATTAGTGGTAGACAAAGGATATTGGGAAATAAACAATAAATATACATATTTAGAAACAATGAAATAGATTTCTTTATTTCAGGAAATAAACTATAAATAATAAGGGGGTGGGTTCGCTAACTCCAATCTGATGTTATCCGATACTGTAAGTGATATTCGTCAGTTCCAGTTAGCAAGTTTTTAAACTTCACAGGCCATTAGCTCAGTATTGAATGTTTAATCTTCCAATAACGACAACATACATTTGCGATTCGCCTATTTCCAATTTAAAACTCAAAGCTCAACAATAAGAGCATTTCTTTGGCTATATCTCCAACATTGAATCATTTTTTTTTTCACATTTTCCGCCAACTTAGCAACTTTACGATAAGCTTTTCTTTCGAAATTGTCAGATTCTCATCTCACTTGCTTCGCATTTTTTTTTCTTTGATATCAATGTGCATCCCAATACTATTTAAAGGGAGTGCTTGTCCTAAAAGCTTTCTCGCATGCATTCTAATAAACCTGTCTCAAGAATGATTACATTAAAATTATGTATAAATGACTGGTAATTTTTTTATTTTTATGACTCCTACAATAAATAATAAAAGAATGCAAACTGTCGCAGGCATAGGGATTGGCAGCAAGGTGTTGGCGATGATCTTGGTGTAAATCTAAAAATCACTAGGAAACGTAGGGAATTTCGCCATCTTAGCGAAATCTTGTGTGTAATGTAATTTCTTTTAGCGTTATTTGAAAATCGGTAGTCAAATCCAATATCTTAGCATTCTTGGTGTAATCTGAAAATCGCCAAGAAAACCCCGAGGGTTTCAAAATGAACACGTATCAAAGGTTTTAACCTGCTGTTTTAATACTACTAAAATATAGAATTCTTTAAAAATGATAGTAAACGAAAAAAATTATTTGAATTAAAAGGCAGTCTTTTAAATATTCATTGTAAAAATATTCGTTTATTCCATTAGTTGAAGAATAGTTTAAAATTACAACCCAAATTGTTTTAGCATATTTATGTATGTTGACTGCATTTAAAGTTTGAATTCGAATGCAATGTTTAGTCAAAGACACAAAAGTTTTTATAAAAGCAACTTCAGTGGATCGAATAATGTTATCCAAAATACCCGAGTTTAAGATTGCTAGATCCTCATGCGAGTTATATGTTTATTTTTAATTCAAAGTAATGAGAAAAAAAGTGTTTCAAAATAACAACAGCAACGAAAACTGAATTGAATCTCTTGATTAAACGAACCTGCTATCCTAAATCGCTTGGTTCCCTATCCTTTCATACATGCAGATGCAAATCACTCTATTTACATATAAATTGAGAGTTGATATCTGCATTTAAAATTTTATAGCCTTGCTATTAAGCTGATATTGAATTCGCTCAGAAACGAGATAAGTGAATTTCCTCTTTTGACTGCATAACTAATCAAGGATAATGTTTTTTTCATTTTGCAGGCGCAAGAAGCTTCATATGAGAGTTGAATGCATGAGAAAGATTTAGTTCAGTGGAGGGGTTAGAGTGATGAAATGAATTCTAATTTTTAATTCATCGTTTCAAATGAAATTGTTTTTTCGTAAATCGAATGCTGGAAAAAGAAAATATCGAAGTAGAAGAAATTTTCGATCACGAGAATTTGTATTAGACTAAGCTAAACAAAACAAAAAAAAAAGAATTTTTGAATTGTTTTTTGTAATCGTAGTTTCTGTCTGTTCGTGTATATGAAAGCACAAAAAACCATCTCTACTAATAATAAAGATGAATGTGGACGTGTGTATAAATTTTGAAGCTTTACAGGATAGAGTGTGAGACAGAAAGGTACCAAATTTGGTACAGATATGTTTTGGAAGTTAAAAATGTCCATCTCAAAGCAAATTTTTTGAATTTTTAAAAATTTAATCAAAATTAAATGAAATTTGGTTTTTGTCAATAACTTTAATACTACGTTACAAAGATACGTTTTACAGCAATTAATTTTTTTTAAAAAAAATGGCTTTTTAATTTTATTTATTTAATTGTTGTTGCTGATTTTTCGTAACGATGGATTTTATTGAACTGAAATTCAAACCGCTTTTTTTATTTCCTCAAATAGTTAATCGCATGATTCCCCTCCCCCCCAAATGCTAAAAAAGGATTATGTTTGCAGAGAATTACCTTGCCAATTGATTATTTGAGCTCCAGAGCGTTCGGGTAGCAACGGAGCTACAATTAAACTTGGGGTACAGCTCAGCTCAACTCGACATCTCCACGAATATAAACAAGACCATCGTCAGAAGCGCCTGTCTCTCCTCGCTATTACGTGCTGCGGCGTAAAAAGTTTCCTTCGTATTTGGTGTGCTTTTAACCTTGAACTCTATTTTGGTTTTATGTAATTTTAATGTGTAAATAAATATATTTTAAAGTACTATTAGTATATATTTATTAGTTGTGGTTAATTCCCATGAAAAATAAGAACTATGGATACCTTACAAGTATGAAAACAGAATATTAAGTTTTCAATAGCATTATGAAGGCATGAGTCCTAATTATGTTAGGATGGTTCATATATGCAATTATCGGAATAAATATAAGGTTATTAAAATAAACATGTCTTTCATGTAAATCACAATTTGATACTCAAAAATATTTCTTTTGAAAACCATAAACATTTAATTATGTATAAGACATTTAATTGAAAGCAAATTAACCAATATGACAGGCGAATCAGCTGGTCCTCAAAAGTGGATAGTATCTGCTAATAATACGAGTTGGTTTATTTGTTTGCGTGCGTGCGAGTTCGTTGTCGCTTTACAGATCTGATTGTTTGACTTACAGCTTCCATATTTGGCATATATGTTTTGGGGTAATTTTTTAAAATTTCAATTAATTAAAAATTTAGACGGTCTTTATTGTTTTTTAGTAATAACTTCAAAAAAAAAATAACACACTAGAATAAATTTTACACCGATTCAACATTTTAAAAAATTCAAATTTTAATGATATCCAATTAATATTTGTGCACATTTTACCTGAATTTTGTCAGTTTTTAAAAGTATTTTTTTCTCATTTATAGCAATAGTTTACTTATTACCGTGAAATTTAAACCGTTTTCATCGTTTCCTCCAACATTTAAACGCATGATTTTCTTCCACTGTTGAAAGCTGAAGAAGCGTCCTGTTTAATATTTGTGAATAAAAAAAATGTGAATAATATTTGTAAATAAAAAATGTGAATATTTGTTAATAAAAAAAGATGAATAAAAATTGTGAATAAGAAAGTGAAGCTGCAATATCGCAAAAATTAGAAGCTAGATTAAGCGAACATTTTATGTTTTATTAATTTTTAATAGCTATGTTGGTATATAATCGAAAGAAATAAAAAAAAATTTTAAATTAAATAATGAATAGAATGAAGTCAAATAAAATAACAGTAAGTAAATAAAATCAAATAAAAACTGATCGAAATAATGTAGAAGAAACAACGAAATAATACAAAGCAATATCAATTAAGTAAAAAAAATAATGGATAAAATTATAGAACTAGTACATAAAGTGAAAAGCGATGAATACAGAAATAGAATAAACTAGTGTTATTATTCCATGGTAAAAAGTTTGCAAGTTATATTTTTCAAAAAATAGCTGAAAGAATAGTTTTTTATGAAAACACTAAGCGGCAGGTTCAATTAAATTTTAATTTCTTTTATTTTTTTTCTGAATTCTTTATTAAAATTGTTATAAGTATTTATAATTAATTTCTGAGATCAATATTTTATACTCAGATGTGATTTAAAGTTACATTTCCTATTATAATAGACCTCTGTATAATGCAGGTTTTATTAAACAGAAAAATCACAACGAATGCAGGCTGAATTGCTTTGGATACCTCAAGCAATTTCTTGGATTTGTGACAATGAAAACTTTTAATCAAAGTTCTTAATTTGCAGCGAACTCCCTTTCATCTTCTCATGCCTTAAATAACATTGATTCCCTAAACCAAGTAATTGTTAAAACGCAATCTTATCTTAGTTTTCTTCGTGGCAGAGATGTACAGGTTTTCTTATCTTCTGTGAGATGTTGTACAGGAAACTATGGCAATGAACGCGCCGACTGGCTTGCCAAAGAAGCAAAAAAACTAGTTAATTTCATTCCAATGAGCATTCCGTAATCTTATTTAAAGAGTGTCTTTAAAGATAAGGTTATTCCTGAATGGAATATTTTATGTCAAGCATTGTCTAATGCTGAGCTCACTGTGGAATTCATTCCATCCATACAGAGACGCCTAAAGAATCAATACTTTGAGTGAAATTTTAAGCTTACCCAGTTCCTGGTTGCACATGGAAACTTTAAGGCATATTTAAAACGATTCAATTTGTCGCCGACTTTAAATCCCTTTTGACTACTCTTTCTTCGATTGTCTTCAGTTAAGAGTGCCGGCCTTTTATAGCTCTTGGAGCAGAATAAAGTTCTAAAACAATCAGGTAAATCTCGGTTACTATTGGATCTACCGCCAAAATTCTGGAAGATTCCAATATTATCTATTTTGTTTTCAAATGGTGGCCCAATTTGTCTCCAAGCCCGGTGGTCACCGCTTCGGCATTGATTCATGAAGGTTCTATCAATTAATGTATAAATAGTTCAATGCTTTTAGCTTGATTCTTTAGATATCCAAAAATAAATAATGTTTAATTTAAGCATGCAGAAACGTTGCTGTTGTTCCGGCAAAGATCTTATTTTCACTTTAACGTGTGTTTTGTAGATAATGTGCAGATTATCTAGGGAATTTGAGAAAGCAAATTTCTTTCACTTTAGTGGATCACCTTACTTAATGTGTAGCATTTCTACACTTTAACGGAAATATATACATAAAGGTCCAACACAAACGTAAAAAAGAAAAATTATCTATTCAATATTGTATAACCTACTGCTGCATCATTGCCTACTTACTGCATGAGGTAAGTTTAATTTTAATCTGGAAAAAGTAAATCCTCGACATAGGGATTTCAGGGTTATTTGTTTTCTCTTTAACTCTCTCCCATTTCCTTCATATCATCAATGTTTCTAAAATTATAACGACAGGCATGCTGATCTCATATAATAAACAAAAGAATTTTATCTATTATTAATAATGCAGAATGCGTGAGTGAGGGTATATACTAGTGTTCGACAGATAATCTGAATTGAAAGTACCCATTTTGGCTCGAGCTGAGGCAATATGCATTTAAGAGCTATTTTTAAAAATTAACATTGGAATTGCAATAAAAAAAATAGCTAAATTTTGAAGTTTTCCAGAATAACTCCCTAAAATAATATTACCAAAACTGAATGCTACGCTAAATTAAGATTGAAATATTGCTTATTTTTAATGATGTCCATTCAGTTGCTAAATATTTATTTATGATAATTTCTCAAGATATATTTTCGTTCATAGATATTTTGAATAAGTTTCAAAAATAGATTACATTGTTATAATGAAATTCAAACCGTTTTCATTGTTTTATCAAATATTTAAATATTAATTTTTTTTCTTTATCATTGAAAGCTACGAATGAACTTTTTTTAAAAACTAACGTTGGAATTGCAATAAAGAAACTAGCTAAAATTTGAAGTTTTACAGAATAACTCCCTAAAATAATATTACCAAAACAGAATTTATATGGTTATCTACATAACTTATTAGAGGAATTGGAAAAGGAAATTAGAGTGAAATTTGAAGCAGATTTCTGAAATGTTTAAGTTTTTAATGTCACGGTAATGACATGGAATTCCCTTATATTAGGAAGATTCATTTATAGAATAAAACAAATCTTTAATATAGTTATTAACGTCTGTCACAAATTAATACTTAAATATATTTCACTTGTGTAATCATGGATACCACGTTATGTATACAAAAATTTAATCAAATAATATGCATCCAATATTTTCCAAAAACCAACGTAATCACCAGTATTTGCGTTATTAAAAAATAAGATACAGCTCTGAAGCAGGAAACGTTGTATGGTTTTAAAACTTTTACTTTATCGATTTTTTTCAAATCTATTCTCTTTTTTCATTTCTTTGCTGCCAATGTCCAAGATTCTACCAGCATCTACGTAAAAGTGTATGTTCGATTTGCTTATTCTAATCCACCCATAAAATTATCTGATTTTAATTATGCAATCCAGCAGTTCTTTTACATGCCATTTCAAGTTTTTAAAAAGATATCTTAATACGGTGGAAAATGTGTGAACGCCCTTCTCCCAGCATTATCATTATCAGTTCGAGTCTATCATTTTCAATTGCTCTTCCGGAACAACCAAACATAAAAACAGGATTCACCTTGCAATCGGGCAAATTATTTTCCTCAATTTCAACTAACGCAATGTTTGCTTTCAACTCAGGCAGTATTTGCTTTGGCTTGTTTTTCATCTCGGATATATGGAACATCTTGATCAAGCCATCCGGCACACTTTTGTGAATGGTCTCCAGCCACAATTAATAGCCAGTAGCGTACCACTTAAGCGTAAAGCACGACCTCTGTTTCACTGCGAATGGCTTCGATCATTGACACTTAAAACGTGATTTCCATTGTTCGGAACATTTTTTATTTTGCTTTCTACGTTATTGTCAGAGTATCACGCGATGCAATTCGCATTTGTGAATGAAGTTATACGATTCGGTGTTATCAAGACTTTCAGGACTGCTCGAGGAAATCTTTTCGCTGGAATTATCAAGTATATGTTTTGAGGTTTGACCTCTACGGAGTTTAGCGCAGCTTGTGGAGACATGATGGTGCTTGATGTTGATGTTTTGCAAATTCTTTACATATATTTTTGTGTTTTAATGATTTGATTGCAAACTATCAGGAAATATTACATTTTATTTGCTAAAAATTTGAATGCAAAATTGGGAAATTTAGATCATGTGATATAAAGGGTTGTAAGCTTGTTTGGAAGAGCAATTTCATTTCTTGGAGTGTTACTTATTAGCTGTTGAAAAATCAAAATGGATTGGATAGGTGCTCAGAAGAAGTACCAGATGAAATTAAACGAAAAAAGTCATAAATATTAGAATTTTTATGAGAATGTTTAAAAAAAATAATGAAACCTATAAATAATGATACAAAAAAAAACCAAAATTCATTACAAGCAATTGAAAAAAAGTAATTATTATTACTATTTTTTTGTAAACCACAAAATATAAGTGAAATGGAACTAAATTACAGAGTTTGAAAAAAAATGCATAAATAAAAGACGAATTTTTGTTTTACAGTATATGAAGTATACAGAAAATACTCTAATAGTCAAAAAATCCGTCCAAAGGAATTCTCTCTGGTTGGCTGTCCAAATACATGCTACTACTATAACTACAAAACGAAATATGTTATATAGATAAAATTCGATGTGCCGATTTATAATGCATAATGTAGACACCTATCAAATTTTGAGCTAAATGCTTTCTATCAATCTGTTATTTCCAAAAACAAGCATACATGACTTTTCAAAAACGATGAGACTTAAATATATCAATTTTCACACGTGATTTTTTGACAGCAAGTATAGTTCTGTGTCAAATTTTTGTTTCAATCGGTTGGGAAAAACTTGCCTGAAACAGAAATTTGCTTTTAGGATACTATTAACCTTATGCCAGGGTTTAATCACCAATATCACTCAATTGATTTAATAAAAATAGCAAATTCCCATCTAAAATGAATATTTTGAAAGTATGGCATGCCAGTACCCTGCAAAGCATTCTCTAGGATAACACATTTATTAGAAAGCAGGCGAGGACATTTTGGGAACACTACTTCCGCTGGTTACGACAGCCTTAATTAGTGAAAAATAATAAATGGTCAAAGGATAAAATTGATTTCATTTGCATTTTAACAAAGAAAATGCGTTACAAGATACAAAAAGCGACAGTTGGTTACTCTCAGATTAAATACCGGCATCTATAAAAGTCATAATTTCTCGTGATAAGATAATTTGTATCGTAATATGTTAATATTGCAGAAGAGAATAAATATATTCACAGAACAAATAGATACATTAAAAATTTATTACGCAAAGAGACATTAAGAGGCAATATCTGAAGAACTTTAGATATTAATAAATTATTGAACAGAAAAAATTAAAACTAGAGTAATCATATTTCATGTACAATTAAAGTTAAGAACACGGACTTATGTTTTGTCAACCATTAATTGTTATAAAAATTCTATTTTCTATGCCATTTATTTACTTATTACCAGTATTTGAAATATTAAATTCAAATGAGGGATATACAATGAAGAAATCGGATTATCAAGCCTAATCCATAAAAAATAATCTTTTTATACCAAAAGATCGAATATCTAAATTTAATTGTAAATCACTGCAAATTTAAAAACTATACATTAGTTTTATCTACTTGAAGTTATAAAAATTAAGATTTTTTACTTTGTTTCGTTGATTTGAATAATAAATTTTATCAATTAAATTTAATCAGCTCAAAACAAAGAAGTATTTCTTTACGAAAACAGAATGAAAATACACACTCTGTTTTCAATTTTTTTTCTACTATGCGTGAGACAGCACCTAATTTTATATCACGATAATGAATATCACTTATCTCTCGCATCGAAACCAAAAGAGGGGGGGAGGGAGGGCAATGCGGAATTCCATTGGCTCAACCCTTTTATTACTCGATACGCATACACCGAAGAGGAAGCAATAATAGATAAATAAACCCCAACTCTTTCAGTTTAAGCCAGATAAAAATAAATAACTAAATAAAAAGCGCCTTCGCCTGTCGTTAGCCATATCCGGTGTTAAGTCTTAATCTGCGATATTTAGCGACTGAGATTTTATCTTGGGTGGCAGAACCCAAAGTGCACCTCCTCGGCCGACACGCAACTACGGACAGAATCTTAAAAAGATTTGGGATTGGTCAATAGCGAAGGATTGCGGCCAGTGAGAACGAAGCGAACCCACTGTGCACAGCAGCTCGCTGTTGTTGCCCTTCGAGAACTTGCTTCTTATTTCCTGGTTCCGAAGTCAACCTTTTAAAGTTATGATTCATTTGAGTTAATTGGTTGTTCGCCGGAACTTGTTTTTTTCCCACCTGTTTTTCATCAGGGGAAGTAATTATTGCCACAAAGCATCTATTTTGAGAAATGAATGGATTTATGCTTCTAAACAGCGGCTCAACATCGTTTCATCCTTTTTCCCCTGTCTTGTTTAAAACAATTAAAATCAGTTATAACATTTGTAAAAATGGTACTCACGCCATCTTTTTTTATTGACTTAAGCCTATCATATGGATTAACAGCTTGCCATCAGCAGATGGCGTGAGTACCGTCCGTGAATTGTTTTGAAAAAACAAACCAGATTTACTTCTTAGTTAATCAATACATTGGAGTTTACCTTGCATTTTGGTAATGAAAAGAAAATTTCCTAAGCACTGGAAACCCTCCTATTTTTAATATTAGATTTTCTCAACTTCTGGATACAATCTATATAAGGAGTTGAGTCTTGTGTATAATCCGCTGTCAGCCTGTGCGTTTTTTGAAATACAAATTCGGCGTCTTACAAATTATTTGATCAAAGCATCAGAGTTCATATTGTACTTTATTGATGAAAAGAAAATTTCTTGAACACTGGAATTTCATTCTATTTTTAAAATTAGAACTTCTTCTGTTTTTAAGATCAGATTTTCTTTACACAATTTTTATAAAGTAGTTGAGACTTATATAAAATCTGGAACAATGTTTTTAATGTAATGAATATTCAAACTCATACTTCAAAACTTTCAGGCTTAAAAATACACCAAAATTCATGTTACTAATGATATATAAACCAATAATACACCAAAATTCGTTACTAATGATGCATAAGCTAATAATACATCAAAATTTATGTTACTAACTATACATAAACTAATACTAACATCATCATTTTATGTTTCTAATGATAAATCAACAATTTATGTTACCAGATAGTTACTCAGATCTCAAGGAATCTAAATTTGTTTTCTAGTTTGCCAAGAGAAGTTTCTTAATTATAATTTTAATTGAATCAATAATTTGTAATAGAATAATTCAATTAAAAATTCAATCGCTTGAAAGAATTCTCTAAATTTTTTAAAAGTAAGTGCATTCCATATTAATCTTTATCAACTTAAAGATTCAATAATTTGAAAGTACCATCTGGTGGCCAAATGTTACTAAATATGCATTAGTTTCTCAAAAAGTGTTGAAGGAATATTAATCAAAATTATGCTTCTGTGAATATTAAATCAGAAATATTCCTTTCAGAGTCAAAATTTTAGTTTCGCATTTATCGTCACAATCAAAGATATATTTATATGCGAAAATAAGGCATTTCAAATTTCTGTTGTTTCTATACATTGAGGAATTTCTTAGTTAAACATGTATGTTACTTTTGAATGTCCGAAATTGGAGAATGTCGACACTCACCTGTGAATGGCAACATATGCCAAATACCTCGAAGAAAGACCGAATATTTTATTATATTCTTATATATTCGGACAGTAACTGGTGTATGTCGACATGCTCAAGGTCGAAATGAGACGTCGGAGAGGGACACCACTGTGCGAATACATGTCCCTTATGTCGATCGTGATGGTACAGTTGTCCGAAATGTGTTGGGATAAGAGACTTCGACTTTTATAAATTATCAAACAAAATTGGTACCCTCAAGTAATTTTATATCCGTAATCAGTTTGTGTCAAGAAAAGTTACTTTCCACAGATATGGTTTCTTCTCAAGAAATGGTGCTGAGAGGAGCCGTTGCAGCCAATTCAAGAAGTGGAGAGTTTTTTCAACATTAACTGTCTATGAATTGTCGACATACACTGGTGATAATCAGAACATATAAGAATATAATAAAATATTAGGTCTTTCACCGAGGTATCTATACTAATATTATAAATGTGAAAGTTTAGATGCTTGGATGGATGGTTGGAGGGAGGGAGGGAGGGAGGGAGGGATGTTTTTTACTCAATCATGGGAGAACGGCTGAACGGAATTGGATGAAATTTAGCACAAAGACGTATTATAGTTAGGAATAGAATATAGGCTATTTTTTATTCCGGTTCATTGAGTGGTTTATTTTTTTATTAAATAAAAAATAATTTTCACGCCAAAAAGGTAAGGCCAAATCGCGCGAAATATGAGTAAGGCTTCAGGTCCCCCCCCCAACATAAATCCGGTTAGGGTTCGCAGAATTTCGACCGATTATTTCAAAAGATTCTGTCTATTTTCTTAATGTTTGATGTATTTAATATGAAATGTCAATTAATTGATCTTCCGAATTAATTCTGAAGTACTTTTGAACTAAAAGAAAACAGAATAAAGGAAATAAAAAATCTCTGATCTTCATTGCGTTACTCCAACTGGCATAAGAAAGTCAGACATGTGCGTTACGCCAACTGGCACTGAAAGATCGCGCGTGATTGTTGACAAACATGTTTTCATTTAAATTAAAAGTTTAAAAATTATCTGTATAATAGTGTTGTAGCTATCTCAATCTCAATCAATCAATAAAATGGATTTGACCGAACTTCATTTGCTGTTTTGTTTTATTTTGGGTATACAATGCAAATAAATTGCTTTTACATTAGTTGTGTGTTTTTGTTACTGAATTGTATTTGTTATATATTTTTCGTACATGTTTATATTTTTAAATGTATCGTTTTTAGGTTAGGATTAATTTTTTTCTATTTGTCATAATTTGATAGTTTTTCGTACTCACACATCACAATTTCCAAGCGAACAGAATCGCGGGTAATAGCTAGTTTAATATAAGTTGTCACTCTCCAGATTTCGGTCTTACTAGTTAACATACACATATATTTTTATTAATCGTTAAATCGTAAAGGATTAGATCGCCATTATTTATACGATGACCTTCAATTTCGAATCAATGAATTCTAATTAAGTATAATTCTTGACTGGGGGTGCCGATGTTTAGAGAATTCAGCATAATAATGTTTTGGTTTCATTTCGACGTCTTTTTCTCACAGAAATACCGCGAGTTGTTTTGAATTTGAGTTTGTTTTTGATGCCGGGAGTTGGTAGTGATTACTTTCGCGAAGGTCTTGTTTGAAATATTTTTCGCTCGTCCTGAGAATATTTCTCTTTGTTGATATATTCTCTCACTCTTGAAGAATTCTTTTAATGAAATTATTCTTAGGTCTTATTACTTTACAATGGCAACGAAGTATTTCTTAAACTCATCTTGTAGAAATTGCCCAATTTTGGAGTTTTGATTACTGAAAATAGAAATTAAATTTGTTTTTATTTTATTCAAAATAAACATTTCTTAGAAATGCATTTTCTTTTATAGCATATTTTATTAATATAAATATTTTGATGTAGGTGCAATTTTTTTAATCCTAAATAAGCATAATCAAAAAATAAATTATCATATTAAACCTTAAATTATAGCTAAACTTATCAGCGAATATTTGCAAAATAAGTCATATGATGAGGGAATATTTTATACAGTAACTGATTTTTAGATATGTATGGGCTTTTTTTATCAACAGGTCATTTACTGAGTGAAATTATACACTTACAGCACAGCTTTGCTTAGCAAGCATAATTCGTTCCCAAAAAATACCCGTAATGCCCGTAATACTTGTTAAGCAAAACAATTTTTTTTTTCATTTGAATCCATGCAAAATAGGTCAATACGTTTAGTTCCTCCTCCAAAACACCCCCCCAAATTTATAACTATGCAACTTATTTTTCATTGCTCACATTTTTTCTACAAGAAAATTGACTGAAGATATTTGTCTTCGGCTTATTTTCATAATTTGACACATAAAATAAGACACAAATTTTATTGTAGAATGCATAGCTGTTGTTTGATTAGTCTAAAGGCTCCTCAAAATACGATTCTATAATCATCGGGCTCTCAGCATATTCATCAACTTAGGACTGGGCGATGACGGAACTTGATCATCACGATATTACGTCCAACACATATCGTTATTTTACGATATATCGTATTATCATTATTTATTTATAGCTATTATAAGTTATACATAACTTCTCTTAACATATTGACTGATCAGAACGATTCCAAATAAAAGAAAGTTTCAAATTTATATTATAAAAATTTTGCTTTCCTTTGAATAATAATAGTTTTCCTTCGAATCAAATAATTCTGTTAAAATCATTTTAATAAAATGTGTCAGTACCAAAACAATGTCTGCACGTTACAATTTTTAAGAGTGCGTTAAAAATAAATATATTTATATAATAGAATATGACAGTATTTATAGAAATAAACAAAAATTCTGTATGAAGACAATCAGGATGAAGAGCAATAAAAATAAACACTAATCGATAACCAAAACGAAATCGAAAACGGAAATTATTTGTGAATATCGATTCATTGTATTTTTTTTTACGCGAGTGTGCTTGACTGGATTAAATCTGAATTAATCCTTTTTGCTTTCATTTCTCCAGATAAATATTTAGCGATGAAACAAAGGACAATCAACTAACTCCTGGTAACCGCCATTATTTTTTCACAATTGTATCATTCAATTAGGAGGCAAAAAAATTATTCCAAAATGACACGCTTAAAACAAGTATTTTTATGTATCAGAACATGACAGAATTTATAGAAATATTAATAAAAATTACGTATGATGGTGATAAAAGAATAAATAGCAAAATAAATAAATACTAAGTGATTACCAAAACAGAATTGAAAACGCAAATTAATTATGAATATCGATTTATTGTATCGTGATTTATTATAAATTATTATTTAAGATCATGATTTCAATATATCGATCATTTTTGAAACTCGGCTTCGAAAATTCAAATTTTACAAAAATATAGATTTTTTTTCGATAACTTGAAAAGCAGCATTGCCCCATTCCTCATTTTACTGAAATAATCTTGTTATAGCGAAGCTATTATTTTCCCAATATCAACCAAATTTCATCTGCTTTTTTTGCTGTGATAGAATGCATCTCTGTAAGTTCTTCGGTAGTTCTGGCTATACTCTTCCATCAGTTCATCGATGTCGTTGTCCCATTATATTTAGCGCTATAATCTTGATCAAAAACATCATTTATTCCATTGTCTTATCTTCACATAAACTTCTCAAATCGCTCTCATTCGTGTTCGACAACGTAATCTGGGAGAATTTTTTTCCATATCGAAATAAGGATTCACATCGGACAAGCTCCCAGTACAAACTAACACCGAGATACAGACCAATTCTGCTTGTGGCATCATAATGTCCTCACGTCTGTCATACTGGTACAGTCCACTTGTTAATGGTCATTTTTAATATTTTGTTTTGCCCATTTTCAGAATCTGAAATTCAGTGACGCATGCCTGTATCGACACTTTCTTTTGCTTGGACCGAATGTCAAACTAATTAAAGTGAAATTCATATATAGCTATTGATTTAGTCAACAAATTAATCACTTACGAAAATTTAAAATAAATATCAAGGTCAAAATTCAAGATGACTAATCTAGGCCACTGCCGTAAAGAATGTCTGTTTCTCTGAGGAAAAGTTTGGATACCATTATGACAGACAATGTCTGTATAAAAGATGAGGGAACTCATCGCAGATGACCTAGAAATAATGTGAAATTCGTGAAAACTCTGCTTATAGATATCGTAGAACACTGAATTTTTTTTAAAGCACAGAAAACCAAAAGTGAAATATTAAGGGAAATGAAGCCCCAATAAGATACTAAAAAATAAAACTCCTAGAAGCTGTTGAAAAATTAAGATTAAGAAGCTGTAACATTCCCCTTTCCCATTTCTGATAATTGGCATTTCCAGTCACCTGTTAAAACCCTCCATTCTTAAATGCCTCCAGATTGCCAGATGAAGGTCCTTCACCCGAATGATCATCGCATCTGGTCTTTAAAGATGTCCAGCTGAAGAACCACACGTGGTTTTTCATCGTTTAAGAGAAACTTATTGCGCCTTCAAGAGGAAGGAATGTCAAACCACATGGATGCTGAATTTTTGCCATTGTGAAAGGACTATAATTAACACCTGTTCCAGAACGGTCAGTTACCAAGACGCCCCATTACCGGATTCACACGATCAACTGATGACCAGTGAGAGGGGCATTTTAATGAACAACTATTGGGCAATAGAGAGCTCAAGTGCAGCAGTGTAAAATCAGAGGCTAAAACTGGAAGAAAATAAAATGAGATTTTTTAAAAGAGAGAGGAGATAAACTTCTTGGGTTGCAGATTGTTCAATTACGCTCCACTAGTTGAAGTTCGGTAGATTCCTAGAACTACCCCTGGAGTAACAGTGTTAACTAACAACCTATTAGTTTCTGGTGGTGTTATTTCTCCGAATTGATTGAGAACTTACTTCACGATAAACCTTCGACTGTTGTGTAAATATCACCAACTTCCAAATGGTGTAAATACCAAATATTTTAACCTAGATTGTAAATAAAAGGTCGGAAATTCTAGTCTCTTTTTTGATCGGTTAGGATCAAGGCATTACAAAGCTTAAGTCGAGCTTAAGAATCTGCTCAAAGAAACTAGAGTTGAGTTCAGCACAGCCACCTGAATAAAACATAGCGGATTGCCAAGAAAATAAACAAATTACTGCATAAATAAGAATTGAAAAATTATTTTAATTGCTACCTGATGTTTTTTCAATTTCATATTCGCATTTTTTTTTTTGTCGCTGAGCATCATGTACAACGATAAGAAATCTGATTACTTGTAAAATGATCATTACATGAAGTTTTTGTTCACAGGTTCAATCTCTCAGACAACCCCCTTGTGCGTCAAATACAACGAAGACAACATTTCCCATATCTTGTGAAAATGTTCCAAGTATATAGTCTATAAATGCGCTCTGAAAAAAAACTCAACATCGAATAGCGGAACATTTGTTTTGTTTCAAACTCTGACAAGCAAATATCATCTAAGCATTTTTATTCAAGCCTTCAAGTATTTTGATATCCATTAATTGTAACTGTTTGGCTCCTATGGGAATAATAGCCTTTTTCGCTATATCCCTCAATGTTTATATTCAAGTTTAAGGACAAAGAATACCTCACTAATAATGTATATCATACCTTTTAGATTTATTTCCACCCGATATCTAACAAATAGTTGCGTGCGAACCTGATGAAAAGGAAAATAATAAACACGAAAACATTTGATAATCGTAGACCAAATGAAAAACCGTACACCATCAGATTTGAAGATGCATTTTCTAGATAAATGGGTAATGATAAAGGCAACGATAAAAATATAATCAGAAAGAAGAATATGAAGATATAAAGTCGTTGAGATAAAAAATAAACGTATGGGACATATTAGAAGGGAAAACAAGATTTTAAAGAAATAGAAAATGCAAAAGACTAACATCGAAAATTTGAACGTAAGAGATCTACAGTGATAGCGAAATAATAGAATTGCCATAAGCAAATGGAAAGATAGAAGTCTTAAAATTTTAAATGGAAGCAAGGGCAATTAAAATAGAAGCATCCTGAGAAGGAAGAAAACTGCCCCAACTTGGAAGAACACTGCGAATTCTATGAAAGATCATCTGCTGAAACATGAGCTGTACACGATTAGAAAGATCATCTGCTGAAACATGAGCTGTAAACGATTAGA
>JAPMOQ010030238.1:736649-800104 GCA_026543055.1 Argiope trifasciata
TAGAAAGATCATCTGCTGAAACATGAGCTGTACACGATTAGAAAGATTATCAGCAAAAAGACTGTTTGGAACAAGAAAATTCCGTGTTTATAAATATCTGAGGTATGGTCCTTTAGTTAAAAGAAAATACAGGTAGAAGAGTTATTAAACCAACGAAGCTGTCGGAGAACAAAATATTGCTCGTTGGTATAGATAAAGTTCAACGATAAGATCTTTCGAAAATCAATTCCATATGGGTGAAAAATATTACACATTGTTCCAAACAGGTAATTATAGTTGAAAATGCCATTTATTGTGATATTTTCGTGAAAGGATAAATCGGAGAACAGAATAGAATTTAAAAAAGCATAAAAACAAAGCTTAGTTAATGTGGAGTCAGTAGAAAATATTAAAAAAAAAACTAGATTCGATTTGTATACAAAATCAAAGAATTAAAAGGAAACTCAAGCAAATGATTGAAAATTATAAATCTGAAGATACTGGTTTTTTAGTATCGAAGATACTGGTAGTACCGATGTTACTATGAGAATTATTTTGAAGAGTGAAGTTTTAATTTGCCAGCCTAAACACCGTTTAGCATTTATTACTGAAGATAGTTTTAAATACATTTAACTTCCTAGACGCCTTTCATGTTGAAGTAGACAAGGGTAATTCTAAATTTACCTTTTATTTTTCTCGGCAGTATGATAAAAAAATCTTTTAAATTACCTTTCGAATTAGGCTCTACTCTTTGTGGCTTCCAGGGTTACGTAACAAGTATTTTTAGAGATCTTGCATGCCAAGAAGTTTCGATATGATTCATAGAGGACATTATTGCGCCAGCAAAAAAATGAAGGTGAAGCATTACATAAACTTAAAATCGTATTTGAAGTTGCCAAAAAATCATGTTAAGACAATTTTTGAAGAAAAATGTCACATTTTTCGATCACGTAATAAAAAAAGGTATCAAACCATCGCTTGTGAAAACATTAAAAAAATTTCTTAACTAACGATAGTAAAAATAGTTTTTTTTAAAGTTAAGCCGGTTATTTTCGCAAGTACATTGATAATTATACCAAAATTGCTGCACTATTAAGCGACTGAACAAGGAAAGGAAATTCGTTCGCTTTTGGAAAACCACAAAAAGAAGCAATCGAAAAACTTAAAGCAATAATATTTGAAGGTCCAATTCCAAGTACTTTTGAACACGGAAGAAAGAAAGAAGTACATACAGACGTCGAGTCAACACGGATATGGAGCTGCATAGTAGAAGGCGGAAAGTAGAATTTTGAAAGTTGAATATTAGAAGTCGAAAAAAACAAGTGTCGCAGAAGAAAAATATAATAGTTATGGTTTGGAAGTGTTCGCAGTTGTTACATTCCTGAAGAAAATGCAACATTTCAAGATGGTGGTTGGACTGATCTGCTTCCAGAAAACCAGAGATAAAAAAAAGGAACACTTACATAACAAAAAAAGTACACTTGAAAGATCTTGATTATGAAATCAAGCACCGATTTGACAACTGTATGCAAAATTTAGAATCCCTGCTATGATAAATAAAAATGATACCGTAACAGCAAGATTAAAAAAATACTGGTGAAAAAGAAACTATTCAAACTGTAACGTTCCCCTTTCCCATTCCTGATAAGTGGCATTTCACGCCACATGTGTCACCATTTGTTAAAATTCTTAGTGGTTAAATGCCTCCAGATTACTAGATGGGGGATCTTCTTCACCCGAGTGATCATCGCATCTGGTCGTTAGTGATGTCCACCTGAAGAACCACCTGAGTAGTGGTTTTTCACCTCTTAAGAGAAATTTATTGCACCTTCAAGGGGAAGGAATGTCAAACCACCTGGATGCTGAATTTTTGCCATTGTGAAGGGACTATAATTAACGTGTGTTCCAGAATGGTCAGTTACGAGGACGCACCATTACCGGATTCCCACGATCGACTGATGACCACTGCGAGGGGCATTTTGCTGGACAACTATTGGGCAATAGAGAGCTCAAGTGCAGCAGTGTAAAATCAGAGGCTGAAACTGGAAGAAAATAAAATGCGTTTTTTTTAAAGAGAGAGGACTTAAAATTCTTGGGTTGCAGACTGTTGAATTAAACTCCACTAATTGAAGTTCGGTGGATACCGAGAGCTACCCTGGGCTAGCTATGTTAACTAACAACCTGTTAATTTGTTGTGGTTTTATTTCTCAGAATAGATTGAGAACCTATTTCACGATAAACCGTCGACTGTTGGGTAAATATCCTCAACTTCCAAATGGTATAAATATCAAATATTTTAACCTAGATTTGAGCAAGTGATTCTTATGTACATGTATGGCTGTAAATAAACGAATTGCCTGAAATTTTACTCATTTAATTTGCCTTGATCAAGACATTACAGAACCTTAAAAATACTTTTGAGGAAGTGAGATTCTGAAGAATACTTCTAAAGAAACAAGATACTTAGCAAATATTTAAATAATTCAGAATTAATTTTTGTTCCAAATGAAATGCAAACAGAATTAATTTAGTCCATAAAAATGCGTAATTGCAAAAAAAAAAAAAAAAAAAAAAAATCATTACTTTTTAGTACTTTTTTAACCAAAACAGTCGAGCTTAAAATGATCAGTTGTATTCCACGCATTTCAGGGAATGGAAAAAAATGGCAACAGAAAATGATTTCTTAAAAACCATTCCATAAGAAGAAAATCATTTTGGTACGTATCAAGCTGACTACATTGTCTGTTACCATGAGCTAACAAATACTGTCAGCACATTAATTAATATTTTTACAAAATTCACAAATTAATATACTGTAAAAATTATATCAGCTGAAATTAGCAGAAAATTTGAAATTACTTCAGAAAATCTTTAAAAGTCCAATGAGATTCATAGAGGATCAAAATTCATTTTGAAAACATACAATGATTATTGCTTCGAGGAACAAATACAGCATTTCCAAACAGCCAAGCGGAAGAAGGAAGGGCCAAGTGAAAAGAATTCACCTTACTTTAACATCAATGTTAACAAGGTTATAGATTATTATGATGGCCCTACTAAAAGGTATAAACATATAAATTGGAAAGGATCCTGCGCAATACTATCTATCGCTGCTCCAAGTGATTACCATGAAAACCTTGATTGATACTAAAAAAAAATAAAGAAGATATTCGTAAGAAGATAAATATTTATTTACCCAGGAATAGCAAGTCGAATATCAAATCAATTTTCAAAAATAGTTTTTTTATGAAGGAAATGATTTATATGTAAGGGGAAAATATATCTTACAAATTATGAATTTCCCATGATGTTCAATACAGACATACAATATTACATCTATCCATGCATTCGAGTTCGTTACGTTTAGATGTTACAGTCTGATACTTGTTCACATACACACACACTAAGTAGATAGAAAAAATTCTATAATGGAATTTTCACGAGATCTGAGATCTCGTGAATTTGAAAACAGTAGTAGAGTACAGTCATGACTGTAGAGATTCATCAAAAGTTCAATATTGATTTTTTGAATATTAGAATGACTGTCCATTTGCAAATCAGACTAAAGATAAGAGATCATAGCACTTTTCTTCTTCTTGCATACAGCCGACCACCCCGCCACCACTGAACGTAGCAGTATCGACAGGATTTGTTGTGGTCGACTGAGATCATAGCACTGTAAGCATTTGAAAATAATATACTTCAGAAATACAACAAAGCCAAGGATATTTACAAGGTAAATGATCTTAACTAAAACCACGTAAATTTGTAAGTAATTTTTCATATTAAGGATTCAGCACCATTCATGAGCGATTTTTTAAAGTTCAGTAGTTAAATCTATTCAGATTTGAACTACTTATCTTTAGCAAAGAAAGTCAATGACCTTTTATTTTTAAGATAATAATTTATTAACCAACAATTTATGAATTAGAAAAAATAGCTCTCTCATATAAACATTGTTCAAAATTTATATGATATATAAGAACAGTCAATTCTTTATTTCCCTTTTGATCTGAACGATTATTTAGAAACAAGAAAAGTATGAAAAGCAAAACGACTTTTATTACGTCATCAATAAATCGCTGTCGTCACAGCATTGCATAAAAGAACAGTTAAAATTCATTACGGACAATAAAAGGAAAATTTATTGTGAAGCGTTTTTCCTATTGTATAGAGTTATTATGAATGGCATTAAGTTGGCAGTCATTGTAATAACCCTCGATGAGTGCATCTTTAAAAAGAATAAATTGTTACTAAATACATGAAAATAGTATGTGTTTATATACTAATCGACAGAAACGTTATTTTGTTAATAATTAAAAATCAGTGTTATAAAAAATGTTTGTTTCCTTTATGGATTAATTACAGAATGAAACTCCTCTATAATGGAATGAATTCAAGCTCACGCAAAACACGTCAGGTTTTTTTAATAAATGTAACATCAATTCTCAGAGTAACAAAAATAGGCCGCAACCTATGCGACTTAACAATAAGCCGAATGACAAATCGCTTCAGACAGTATAGGTTCTGTGCACGACCTAAAATAGATCCCATTACACACTTAAAAGTTCAGAAGGAGTTACATTCCGATATTGTTGGTTTAAAGACTAACAGGCTGCAACACTATTCTGCCATCATGGTCAATTGAAAATGAGCATCTCTGACAATTAAGCTCTGACAAACAATACTTCTTTTGCATGCCATT
This sequence comes from Argiope trifasciata, assembly GCA_026543055.1. Lineage (NCBI taxonomy): Eukaryota > Metazoa > Arthropoda > Arachnida > Araneae > Araneidae > Argiope > Argiope trifasciata. Next base: position 741,334 of record JAPMOQ010030238.1, read on the forward strand.
GGGGAACAAGAATTGGAAAAAAGACATGTTTGTCGATTTCTTCTAATGAATAATTATTGGTATGGGTTTAATATAAATTGACGAACAGTGATAATTATCTGTCAATATCGACTATTAAAAAGTTATTAATAAAGAATCTTTATTAACTTATTTCTCTTAGTGACTTTGGTGATTAGTATTGTTTAATATACTGATGCTGGAATTTGCAAATTATCTCAGTATGTAATAACAAACGCATAACACATGCAAACTCAAAATAAACAAAGTTTACAAATAATTTGCATTAATAAATCTTTTTGGAAAAAGGTGACAATTTTGATATATCAATGGTTATATCTAAAATTGTATTAACATTTTAGTGTAGTAAATATCCCGTTTCAAATCTAAAATTTTGATTAAGCTTGAAAATATCAAAAGAGGTGTACTAAATATTTCTCAAATTGCTTTAATTCATTCCATTTTTGGAATATAATCGTTGAAACTATTTGGGAAAGCACATTATGAATTGCTATATACAAATTTATAACTTCATTAGAAAAATCAAATATTTACATCATTTTTCTTTAAATATTATTAAAGGAAGCTCTTTGACCTAATAATCACATTGGACTAACGTTGACAATTGGTTTCTAGAAAATTTACATCCGTTGTTGAAAGTTTTGTAGACTTTAGGAGAAGATATGATAAAAATATGAAATATTTGAACGTGAAATAATGAATTACTTCTGGAATTCGCATTTACAAATAAAGAATTCTTTTCTATGGAATTTTTCTGTATCAAGAAGCAAAATTTCTAACAATTTTTCTACGTATAAGCATATTAATATGATATACGGGATATTATCTACATTTGAACTTGACGCAGACCGTTGCTTTCAAAGCAAACCTTTTATCAAGAATAGGATCGAATGTGGTCACCTAATCCATCACGGATTTTCTGCCATTCAGGAAAAAACTTCCTGTATTATTTACATGAATTTTCTGGTCCCACCTTTATATATCTGGTTTTATCTTTTGAATTATCTTTTTCTGCGTTATTTTAAAAACTATATTTTAATGGTGCGAAACGCAACACAGCTTATTAAAAGTACATTCATAACGACAGAGGTTAAGCCATGTTACACAATTTTAAACAGTTACATCCTCAATTTCAACACATTTAGATGCTCTATCTAACAACTGAGGTCGAAAATTACACTAATTTTAAATGTCCGCATTTTTTTACCCAGAAAAATGTTTGTTAAAGATGGATAGCTCTATAGAGAAGCTCAAGTTCAAGTGTTTTTTGTCAAAAGCCTGTGATTGTATTCCGAACCTTATCATTAATACCATTTTTTTTTTGAGAATAAAAAAACTTTTTAACATATTTTGTTTTCGGATAAAAAATTTCTTCGGAAGATGGAACACTGATTATGAACGAAATTGAGTCATTCAGTCCTATCAGAAATGCTGAGATAGTTTAAATTTGGAAATTACTACGCATCATGTAAGAAGAAAGAAAAATGTGACATCGCACTAAAACCAAAGGCAATGTTTTCTGTTAAATGTTTAACGGTATGCATGATAAAATTTTCCATCCGATTGAGGTGTCACTGAAATTTATCTCATTTGGTTGATTTAATCAACTTATTTTTTTAATCAATCAATAATTCATTTAATCTAAAGAAAAGCAACAATCAACAACATATCTTATTCTTCATATCTGGGAAGAGAAATTTCGAAAAAAAAGTTAAATGCTGAATTATCTGTTGTTTTCTAGGTTTTTTATTTTATATATATGATAATCATGGATATTGTATACTTCAATTAAATATTATATACCTCTTAATGAATGACGAATTTATATCGTTGTTTAAAATAATTTCACAACCAGTAATAGGGGTTGTTGGTAGATAATTACCTATTACCTACTAATAATAAGTGAGCCCTATTAGTGGTAAACAAATTAAATCTACCAATAATAAGAGTTAGACTTCACCTATATTATTGGCAGGTTTAATTTTACCAGTAATATTACTGAATTCCTTTACTCTGTCTTCCAAGGATTATAAAATTTGCGTGCGGCAGAGTTTCAAAGACATTTTGCCGAAAACTTTAATAAGCAAGATATTTTTTCAAATTAGTCGTCTTCCCCCTCTGTCATGTCACTAACCACCGTGGGGCTGTTCCATCTGTCCTAAAAAGGATGCGAAGTGAAGAGTAGTCGAACAACTGCTCGGGTGTGGAAACCATAATGTTTATTAAGGAATCTGGAAGCGGAGAGTGCGTGGCATTTGTAGGAGTTCTGAGGAGAACTCTGAATATTTCTAGCTAGCATATACAGATATTACACCCTCTATAGCATTATTTATAATGAACATGATTTCTGAAATCTACTTTATGATCAAATCTTATAAAAATGTGATTTACTTAAAATCGATAAGAAAAAATACTATTTCAAACCCTCGATGAACTGAATTATAATTGTGAATATTTTGAACAATTCTAAATCTTTCTAATATCCAATTTTTTCAATTATATAAATATTTTAAATCAAGCAGATATTATATTTATGATTTCTTTTACCAGTAGTCCATTATGCAATATCAAATTATAATGCTAATTGAATAGAAAAGTTTCATATCTTCTCATATTTACTTTCTCTTATATGTAACATAGAGAAATTATAGTAACAGTGAAAAATTCGAATTCGATATCTTCACGTTTGATTTCCTAGAGTTCGAAAAACACATTTAGAGACAAAATGTCTATCTGTGGCAAAGATAATTCTAAAACACCTTGAGACAGATAGACCACATTTGGCATACGTCTTAACTCCAAATTTGTAGATTTATATCAAATTTTGATCTAAGTCCGTTTAGATGAAGTCCGTCTATCAGGATGTCCGAATATAAGTTAACATAACTACAAAATGAAAAAAGCTAGATAGACAAAATTCAGTACACAGATTTAACATCTATAATGTAGACACCTGTTAAATTTTAAGCCAAATACAACAACAGGTTGACTGCTTGTGTGCTCTGTGCTTTCAGCAATAAGTAAAAGCGATAATTCAAAAATATAATGATTTAAAAATATCAAATTCGATTTGTGATTTTGTGTTTCCAAGTATAATTCTGTGCCAAATTTTGGTTTCAACTGGTATAGGATCACACGATCTATTCGGTAAAAATTTTAAATTCAAATTAAAGAATAAGATTTCTTAAATATTGCTCACCAATGCCATGAAAGGAACCCTATGAGATAGCCATACAACTGACTCTCCGTCCCACGCGAAGAGATTCGGAAATAAATACTGAATGACCCAACCGCCGCTATAGCAACATTGGTGGGAACTATGGTTGAGTCCTAAGGGCCATCACCGGCCACGGTACAGCGCTACTCGTGGGGAAATTGTCCCGCCATCGATGGGAGAAGTCAAATCCCCCACCTTTGGTATACCCACGGGGTTGGCGGATCCAACCATCATGCCGGAAGCATCTCATTCCCAATTACGAGGTGCCTCCAGGGTGTCAATCCTTTGGAATAATACATTAATTAGAGATTATACGAGAAAATGGGAAGATCATTTCTGCTATCTACTCAAAGCAATTATATGATATTTTTATTATTATCAAAGAACCATATATTTGTCTAGTCTTCTTGCGCTAAAATAAAAAAAAAAGATTTAAAAGTAGTATTTATAACACTTAGAGTTTTCAGAAAATGCAAATTCTCCTTGCGGTGCCAAAGACTAAGGCTTTTTTTTATTAAGGGGAGAAAAGTTTTGTGAAAGTTGAAGCATCAAGCAAAATCATAAATGGAATCTTGACAATCTGCAATTTAGGGATGAAGCTCATTTTACCCCACTGGTTGTTACATGATTTGGCTTTCATAAACGTAATGATAGGTTACATCATGCTCGCTCGGTTGCGATTTTTTTTCTCAACAAAGGGAATCAATTGAAAGAATGAGCCCATTCTTTACTTATGAACCCAATCGAACAAATTTGGAACATTATAGAATGATCTTCTCATAACTGTAGCATAAAACTGTTTGACTAGAGAAGTGGAAGAAGACATCTTTGAGTTTTCTTTACATCTTCAATATTAAATTAGTTTATAGATGTACAACACAGCTTTTGAACATGGAAAATAATAATTTTCAATAAAGTTAACTGTTATCGAAGTAATTTTTTTCATTATAATTTCTTATTTTAATGTTGGGTACCTTTTTTTTTTAAAAAAAAATTAATATAAATAAAAGACATTGTGACTATATATGTGTGCATGTATAAATAATTTGATTCATTTAATGTTGTTTCAAAGGTTAGAATTTAATTACGAGTTGAAAATCTTTAAAAATGCATTTGGCGGGAAAAATCAGGCCAAATAACTATTTCTAACAATTTTGTCAATTTGTTATGTAACCATTAAAATATTAAAGATATTCGTTTTAAAACTATTCGTATTAACATTAATAGTTCCATTTAAAAAAACTGCTGAATTTTTTATTTCTTATCTCTTTCTCTCTCTGTGTGTGTGTGTGTATGTGCGTGTGTGTCTGTCTGTTTGTCTCTGTGTGTCTGCCTGAATATATTGATGAATTTAATATAAATATACTATTTTTCTTTAATATAAAATTAATATATAGTAAATTTTCTGATGCAACAGTTCATTAGGTTAAAGGATATTTCCAAATGTCACATAGTTTTGTTTAAAAATCTTGAACCACTTCATTACATGCAGCTCGCCACATCTAGGGAGATATAATCTAAAGGAAAATGCTTATTTAGGTATAATATTTTGATGAAAGCGTAACTTTAGTAATCTCTCAGAGTATATCTTAGAAATAATATATATGCTTTCAAATCTATTTTTCTTATAGTTCTATACATTTCATAAAAATATATTCAGAATATGTCGTTTTTATATTTAAAAATAATAAAACATAATAAATAAAAAGTTAATCTAATGTTTAAGCATAATATAAAAATGCGGATTAAATAAATGCACAGTATGCAACCACTATAAAATTATTCTTCCTTATTTTTCACTCTGACTTCTGACATTTTCAATATTATAACATATTCGTTTAATGCCAACGTGATACCCATCATATATACCAAAATTGTAATTTTGAAATACCATTAGACAGGAGAAAAACCAGTATACCAGTATAATACAGCAAACATGTAGTATATATAACTATGTTAAGACGAATCCGTGTATGTGCTATCAGGATTACATGATATCTGACGAGCTCGGGGATGGACTTGAATCAAAATTTGCTAAATACAGATGCGTTTCTGTTCTAAATAAACTTCGACTGAAGATGCATTAATAATAATAAAAAATGGAGAAATATGCGGAAAAATGCATCACTCTCATTTTTTATTACAACTGTATCATTTCCCCACGATTTGCTTATCACTTCATGCCTTTCTCACTTATGGTAGATGGCTCTTCTATCTGAGATCGAAGGTCAGCAACCAGCTCATGAGAGTTACTCTCTACAGTGCACGCAATTTCGTGTTAGTCAGAGGATTGAAACATCACTTGAAACAACTCCATTACGGATCATTCTCAACAGTCGTACTAAGGGTATAACTGCTGAAGATGATTCTTTGGGAATTATCTTATGTTGTTGTCATCAACTGCACAATAAAAATAAATCAATAAAAACACTTATTTAATAAGTATTTCAAAAGAATAAATTCTTGGTAAAAACTTTAACTATAACCATCTGTAGATGATTTTAAAGATTGCAGTTTTATTCATTAAATTTTAGATGTCCAGTAGGATGGAACGAAAAAACAAACGTTTGATTTTTTTTTAAATTTGGGATAGTGCCGAAAAGTTTCTTTTTGGTGTAGATAAATGCAAATTGTAAATATGAGTACATCTTCAGGTGCCGAAAAGGATGTTAAAAATACATAAAAACACACTTTTTGTAATTTTTTATGGATTTTTGTGTACCTCGATTATAAAATAAAAAGTTTTCATTAGACAATGTCATATGAATAAAAGTATAAAAACAGTTTTATTGTTGTACTGTCACTCATTTGTCACCGGAGGGTTTGTTATTGAAGTAATGTAGAGATTTGTCTTCGTCAGGTGACTGGACAAAGCTAGTTTCAAATTCGTAGCTTTGTCAAGTTCAATTGAGTTAGCATCTCTCCTCCATCTATTGTACAACTGATTAACGTAACTGATTTGTTAGGTTGTGCTTTGCTGTGAGTAAAAATGGCTCAATTTAAATTAATGAAGACAAGATAAAAATCGGAGTGTTCGTTTAGGAAAATTTCGTGATTTCCTTCAAGTTGAACGTAGTATTGACGAATCTAGTACTACTGTTAATTAGACATAACCTTGAAATTGCTTCAGAGAAGGATCATTCAGTAAGCGAAATATGTAACACTTTAGTTCCCATAACAGAACAAATATGGCCAAGAACTTCTATTCTCGTTGCTTCTAGCAAAAGAATTTCACAAATGATAAAACTTTATCATGCTAAATACATTTAATTTATTAAAGTTTGAAAGTAGAACATGATCAGATGAGTTTAATTTCAATCTCACAGAGTTTAGAGAAGGAGCTAAACGTTTATTTGATATTGCTGATTTGTATAAAAAAGTGACAATTATGGAATAAAAGGTTCTAAACGATCAATTCTCTAAAAGGAACATGGTTATAACAATTATATTGCTACCAAAAGCCCTTTGAGGAAGCAAGAAAGAGTGAAGTACTATGGAAAATAGTTAAGTTTAATCGAGAATGTGCAAAAAATGCTGTGGATCAGAAACGATTAATGGTGACAGTGACAACACTGAAGAACAACACTGTTCTTTACAAAAAGAGGCAAGTAGATCTATCAAATAGACAAGAAGCGATATCATTACCAAGTTGCTTCATTGATTTAATATTAAGTTAAAATTTTGTACGGAAGGAATCAGAAGCTGAACCAAATAGTATTAGGGACTTGCACTGGCTTCCTTATCATATGCAAACAGTGGAAAGAGCTGTGAGACTGGTGGCCGAATCTGCCCAAAATGGCTGTGGTTCAGTCGCAAGAGAAGGATACTTAAGAGCTAAAACTAACTCACGTGTGAGTATGCCAAAATTTAATTATAAAAAGCAGTTTAATGTTGCAGTGAAGTAGAAAAAAAACCTTTTGTAACTGTTATATTTGTAATCATTAAGGATAGAGAAGTGAAAAAGCGCAAAATTGGGCATAAATTTTTTATTATTGTTCTACTTCGTAATTAATATTTTTTTCAATTGTAATGCTTATATGTGTATTGAAAATCTTCGTTTGTAACATAATATGAACAAAAATTCATTAAAATATTTTATCAAAGTCTGCAATTTTTCAATTGTTTTTATAAAATTTAAGGTTTTTTGCGCCCTCGAATTAATGTTGTATAGCAAAGCAGAATTAAAAAAAATTCTTTTTGAATCTAAAAGCTAATTTGTCACCACTATTTCCGAATTAAATCTAAGAAATTTTTAAAGGCAGTTTTTAAGAATTTTCATTTTTTCGATTTTTTTCACGAATTTCAAGCTTAGACACTTAAAGATAATGTAATATTGCAATCAAATTTTTTAATATCATTTTTGAACTTAAAAGGCAATTTTTCTACACTATTACCAAACAAAAGTCTTTGTAAAAACTTTAAGGTAATTTTCATTTTATTCTAATGTCCAATTTCGTTGATCACGTGACTATCGCGTGAATCACTTGAACTGTCACAGTTAAAAATTGTTTGACAACGGATAGTAGAAACCTCCGCATTTTTGCACCTGCGATAAGACGAGTTTAATTTATTGAAATAGGGGCGCTAGGAAATATGAAAGGAGAAGAGGCTTACATTTAACAATAAAATAAAATCGAATTACTCTCAGACTGAATTGAAATAATACGGTCAGAAACGACACGATATTCACATACACGTGAAAAAAAGTTTTTTTCCGACCTATTAGATACTTTTATGCACAAGTTCAAAGTGTGACGAAAAATTATGGAAATGTGCCACGTCTCTCCCCTTTATGTGATAGAAGCGCCGAAAAGTGATCGTCTCAAAATACTGAAATGAACAGTACAAAATTGTATGAAACTAGTAAGCTTATCACATATATTTACAAACGTAAATGTAAGTTTATATTCAGTCTGTTAAAAATCCATCCAGTAATGGTAACCATACATGAGCAGAATCTGTACAGTAGCAAGTACTTGTCCCGTCGTGACAAGAACTTTCTATTGTCCGTTCTCTCAATGAATGCGTAATCTTCCTTTTGCGCATGCATGACTTACTGTAATATAATAACTGGTTGATTGTAAATCCACTTTACACGTAATAATTAAAAATTTTCCTACTCATGTAGCAAGATAAGAAATTGATGCAGAACAAGTAAAAAAAAATAATATTTTTTATTTCTATTCCTACTTAACGAGGAAATTTTTTATTTTAGTTCATTGTTTTTTATAATTATTTAATAAAAAGTAAGTAGGAAAAATAATTCATTTTCGATAGAATTGAGCTCGCATTCTACACCTTCATGTGAAAAATACTGAAATCTTTTCATTTTACCAACTGAGCTTATTGCCTGTTGATTTAAATTTTCACTACAAACTATTAAAACTCCCTTTATAGCATTAAAAATGAATTAAATCTTATTGTTGAATTAATATTAAAAAAATTGCATTAACATCAAGAGTCATTCACAACAGAGCTAGGCGAACCTTTGGCGACGCGATGACAAATTTGGTGACTTTGGCGATCAAATAGAAATTACTAGAAAATTTAAATGAATTAATATTTGGAAAAAACTATTAACATCAAGTGTCATCCACTCCACGTTTAAAAAAATGTATTTGAACTTGAATGGATGAATAAAAAATATTTTATTAACGATTGAAAATTTGTACAAGATATAAGGACAGTGCGAATTAATTGTAGAAATTGAAAAAAAATGCTTATCTTTACGAAACAGTGATTTAAAATTCAATTACACAATTTGCCTTTCAGCTATAGAGACACATTCAGTAATTCAGCTGCCGCATATTTTATTATCTAATTTACTATGTGATAAAAAATTAAGTTTTAAAATGCCATACATTCGACGATTAATCTAATATAAAAACTCCAATTTTGTATCAAAGATAAGCAAATAAACTTTGCTAAACCGCTATTATTCTCTTGTTAATAACAATTATTCAACTAATTCATTTTAGCAAGATGGCGAATGCAAAAGTAAAACAACTAACAACATTTTTTGTTCTCAGAATGTGATAAATCACAAGTCCAATTACATGCAAAAAGCAGAAAAAAAAAAGAAATGCTTATGATGACAACGACTGCTGCAATTTCCTGTCCCCCACCATTAAGTGTATCATTCTCAGGCTTTCTACGTGAGAGCAAATAATGTTCTTATCACTTCACCTTGATCTCAATCTGGTAGATTGGGAAAGATGTATTATGAATTCCCGAAGTGATTTGTCAATCTGTCTTGATTCACCGTTGTCTGTTTCTCACTCTGATTGGTCCCAAGGTGATCAACAAAAGGGTTCCCCACCAATCTGTATTAATTAAAATGATGTGGAACGATAATGGGAGTGGAAGGAAAGGGTTTTAATACTTGGCGAGTTTCCTTGGCGATGTCTCAGTCAATGTATACGACTTAATTTCCGAGTAACTATTGAAATCTAGGTTATTTTTTTGCAGTAGCAATTCTGGCCAACATGTCAAATGCGTGTTTTTAGCGGGTACGCGTTAAACGATAATTAATGAATGAGGTTACACTGTATGTATACAGAATCTCGAGATTGAGAACACGTAGTCAATTTAAGTATTGCCATTTTGACTCGAATTTTGAGCTCTACCTAATATTTTCCAACGGCAAAAATTAACTTGGGAAAAATATTCCTTATATTTAAAAATAAAATTGTATCACTGGCGATTGTGTAACTAGTAATTTAAATTCTTTTTACAATTTAAAATTATTTTATGGAAATCATAGAGTAAATTTAATTTTTTTAACACTGGGTAACTAAGTAGTTTTTCTCAAAATTTTGATATTTAAATATATATATATATATATATATTAAGCATGACTTTCAAAACAGATTTCATTTTAGCAATGAAATTCTAACCATCATTATTACTGCATCAAGAATTTAAATGCATGTATTTATTACCTTGTTGGATGCTGACAAAAAACGATTCGTTAATTTGAAATCAGAAAATGAAACTTCATTTCTGCAAAAGAAAGCGTGTAGTTTGATATAAATTAAAGTAACATTAATTTTTTTCACGGCATTATGATGACAAAAGTATTTGACTTTATTGAGAAAACTTTTAAAAATTGAGAAAAAAAATGAAGTTGCTAAGAAGAGATTTAGTTGGTATTGACAATGTCAAATAATTAATATATACAACCAACATTCAAGGTGAACTAATTACATGAGGCTACTAGTGATACAAAATACTTAAAATACATTTCTTAAATAGCAATAAATCAAAATTATATATAATTTTAGGTATAAAAATTTCTGGATTGTAACAACATTATATCAACAAGATTTGATGCCTTTTTGACAATCTCATTTAACAGTTAACGTAGACTCCTTGATCGAAAAGAGACTTAAAATACGTCTATTTCTGCTTATGTTTGTTTAAAATAGGCTTAAGTTCTAAGTACTAAATTGGAGGTTATTCGCGATAATTTTGAAGTTCAACCATTAAAAAGAGAAAACGGATATTAATAATAACAATAACAGGAACTGGAAAAGATTAGAAAAGAAATAAAAATGCCACTTTTCCAATCTGATTAGGATTGATCGTAAACACAAAAACAATTTAATACTTTTCCCCTTATTACATGTAATTTTTTTATGTAAGTTAAGCAATTTTAAGCATAGTTTCGAGTTGTCAATAGTTATTGCAATTCAAAGTACATTTTAGACTTTGATTTATAAGATAGACAATAGTTTTTCTGAACTAAATTGTTGCTTACATAATCTGGTTAATAAATAAGCCTTTATCCTTAATTTTATCTGTTAACGACATCTCGATAAGGAAAAATAACCATTACGAAAAAAAAATCATGAAAGAATTTCAAAAATGCTGCATATCTACAGTTTGAAAGGATGAGAACAATTTTCTATAATTTTTTTTTTTGCATATCAATGAATGCTGTTTCAAGCCTCCGGAATACTTTTTAGATTAGTTTGTTGTTTTTAGCTAACGCATTGCATTTCAACAGGAATTAATTTTCCAAATACCATATAGTACTTAACACACTCAAAACAAAATCATCTCGGATAGCTGGAAGACAAAGGTAATTTCCTTTATATCTAAGTTAATATCTGGAAACATAAATTGTTGATGTTAGAAACAGTTGGAAATCTCTTTTCAACCCCTAACTTCTAAGATATTGCAGCTATCGAAATAAATGTATACAAAGGTTGTTCGTATAAATGAGGATTTAATTTGGTTGATTGAATTTATTGTCCTAGAAGAAAGGAAATTATAATGAAATAAAAATTTCACCCAACCACACAACATTTTCAACCCCTTTGAGTCAGACGGATAATTTAAGAACTCGTCCGAGACTTTTACATTTCTAACAATATATTCCAAGTTAGTTAAAATCCAAACACTAGCTATCATGTTCACAAGATAACATGAGTAAAGGCTATAGACATCTAACGCTTAAATGAAAGGTGGCTTTGCGTTCTAGGAACCATGATCGCTGAAGTAATTTTTGAGAAATTTTTCCATAAGAGCTATTACAAACGTTATTTTCCTATAAGAATTTACCTAAAAGAATATATCATAGCTTATTTTTGATATGAAGAAGAACGGAATTAAAAAAATGCTAAATATGAATGCAATGTCAGCAATAAATACGTTAATATTTTGATGATATAAGCATTTAAATTTCAGAGGTAAAATATGAAACAGCATTCATGTCCATTAATAAAGAACTTTATAATTTGAATTCGTTATATGAAGAATGCAGTTTCTGTCGGGAATGCCCTTGTCAGGTCACTAAAATCATCCGTTCTGTCTATCCAAATCTTGTGAAATAAAATTAGCCACTATTCATAGAAATGACAATCAAAAGTCTTAATTAAACATAGCATTCTTATGCTTATAAACATAAAAGGAAATTTAAAATTAAATAAAACGTTAAAATGCTTACATTCACCTTGTAATTTTAATACTTCTAACTAACCACCCATTTACAAACTTATTCGTTAAGTCGTTTAGGATGGGCGACGAATCTTTCATTGTAATAATATGCAAATTTTATTTTCTGTAAATAAATAAAAGAAAATGTGTTTAGAATTAAAAAAATCAGGTGAATTGATTGCTCACATTCAACACCTATTTAATCAAATAAAGAATCTCTCACATTTATAGGGATATTCTTAAATTAACATCAATAAATAAAATAGAGAACATTACATTAAAATGAAATGAGTATTTTGTATTGATATTAAATTTTATTAATAATTTAATTTTTCATTATTTTCTCATGTTTAAATTCAAATTTAGATTGTTAAACGCGATATCCCTTCAAAAACCGAGACACGATTGGTTTTTATCACTTCCATCAGCGATATCAGGTAATCCATTTTGGGCGAAAATCCCCACATGTTGATTGGGAGATAGTCAGGTAATTATGTACCAGGACTAGTGTCTACTTTGATAACTTGTTAAATTTTAAGTTGACTCTAAGCTGATATATTAAGTATTGATTGGGGAGTAAAAGTTCTACTGAGTCACGCAAGCAAGGAACTAGATCACAATGATGAAAAACACACATTTATTCAATGGCATTAAAATAGCTGATATATAGGTTAGATAAAATCATGCAGAAGGGAAAAAATCGTGCTTAATTTACTATCTTATTTCGATTTCATTCCTGAGATAGGTGTTGCTATGAATGTTTTCTTTTTCTTCTCTATTGGCACAAGAAGTTAAGGGTGGTCACAAAAAATTTTCTCAAATACATGAACTCCTATCGGCTTATTAAACTCATAATTAGGAAGTTTTAGATACGATTATTTGAAGGCACATGCATTCAATATTCTGGTGATTTAAAACAATAGAGTATTCACAATTACAGAGAAAAAAGTTCAAAACTTTCAAACAGCAACAACTACTTTTCAAACGCACGTTAATCAGTGTATTGAAAAGTAATAAATGATTTTAGAATGGCGCATTCATGACAAAAACTGCCAACGTAAAGCATTTGCAAAGAAGATACAGTATTTAACTGTCCTGAGATATTCTTATGGTCGTTTATATGTATAGAATATTAACGTCCCGTTTTCAAAAACAGCATGAAGGCTGTTTTGGGAGGAGCCTCGTCATTTTGATGATGACGAGGACTACATCTGAGCAGGTCCCCACCCTCTCTAAACTTCTGACGTTCTAATGTTCGGTGCACGCTATCAATTTAACATTCACCAATTCCTTATACGCTATGAGCCTTTAGTGGAATCAGATATTGAACATAGCCTCGTCAGTCCTGAAATTGAAATCTTACCACTACAATATCGAAAATGTGAATAAGGTCATATGTATCCAGTAATATATACTTAGATATTAAAAGATGTGTATTAAATCACATTTAAATATTTCACTTAATAATGCCGTGAAAAGGAAGATCTGTACATAGTTAGCATGGCTGAGAGGTAAAGTACGAGTTTGCGAAGCACAAGGTCGGATATACAAATCCCAGCCATACGGCATTACATTAAAAGTTGGACTTTAAATTCATAATAATTATTCATTTGTTACTGCTCTAGAAGCTTCTAGAGCTTTCTATGAACTTTTTCTTAATTCTTGAGTATTCTGTATAGGTGTAAATCCGAAGTTCAAAAAGCAGTGGTATCAGTTATTCACCGGCGTGTTACGAATTACTTCAAGCTAATAAACTTGATATTGTATTAATATGTGACTTGCTATTCTTTACATCTTCGTGTTAATATGTACTTAAATCTTGTTTTAATGTACAAAAGTGTCATAGAATACGCTGGTTAACATTATTATGAAGACATTGAAAATTTATAACTTAGCTGTAGAATAATATATATTTTTTATATCCATACTTTAAGTGTTTTTGCCATAGAATAAGAAGATAATTTAACTTTCATTTAAAAATAGAATGTATTTAAGAAATATTTCTACACAAGCAAAGAAACACACTTAAAAATTAATATCATCAATGCTAATTTAATTGCGATTTTATGTAGAGAGAATGGTTATTACCTTTCAAAAGAACAGTCATCATCGCTTTATCGAACAGTATGAATTTCATGTACTTTCCAAGCAATTCAAAATTATTATGAATAAAGTTATTTAGTAAGAAATTAATTATGAAAGATACGTATAAGGAGTTTTCCGTTCTGATATTTAACTAACGACTGATCAAATTCTTAACCGAATTCGACAACACAATTTCTTGTACATTAAATAAAATTATCACCTAACCTACATGATATATGCATACTAAAATCAATGTGACGAAACATTTTTTGCCCATAAGTAAAAGACGTTTCTTTCTAGATGCGCTGTTATTCTGTTATAAATATCCCAGAAATGATTGCTATAGATGAACTAATGAAAGTTATAGTAGAAAATCTCTCATACATTTGCTTCTCATAAATTAATTAATGTCATAAATTAACTAGCGAAAGTTCTAATAAAACTCTTCTGCACACTGGGATAAAGTACACAAAAAATGAACATTTTTAGTATACTTTAGACAAAAAAATTGGTAAGACAAATTTTGCTTTTTAACCGTAAGGCAATATTAGAAAATAGTCATAGAATCAAAAACTGTTTTTTAAATTGACGCACTAACAAAATCGGACATGACACACACTCGCGCTCGCGCGCGAAGTTTAAATCCATAAAATAATGCATTCTCTGCCAAACATAAATACAGAAAAGTAAAATAAATGATTAAAAACAAAATTTAAATGATCAAGAATGATAAAACTTGTTTCCGAAAACGATATCAATAATGATTTTGTGGAAATGCGATGATAAATTCAAATAAAAATAATGCAGTAAAAAAATATTAACAGATTTCAGATTGTTAGCCTTTTAAATAATCCTGAACAAAAAATTTAAATAAACTATGGCTCTGAATCCATAGTGACATAATATTCATGAAAACTCAAAACTAATCGTTAAAACTAGATTGAAACAAATGGCCATCTATTGACATAAAAAAACTTCATTGGCAAATACAAAATAACAAAAATTGCAGCATAGAAGAAAAGAAACTAATACCTCTCTGCTGGTTATATGAGCTTACATAAACATTCCAAATTTAAAAGCGTTCTTTATTCATATACATGAGAAAACAAACTCAATCACCAAAACGAAAGGTGGTTGGACATAAAATTAGGATTATATAATGGTTATCTATTTATATAAAAATTTGGAACCAATCAATGTAATAAATCACTTTAATTAATCATAGAAAAAAAGTGATAATTAATGATATTGATTGAAAAAATTATGCCAACACTAAATTAAACGAGAACTAAAAAATCAGCAGAACAAAAGGAGAATTGCTACCATAATATTATAAGAACAAATGGAATTATATACGAGCACAAAAATTCACGCAGATAGGACACCTCAAACAAAATCTACTTAGAATACCTATTATTTGAATCCACTTTATCTTAAAATTACCTTAAATGCAATCTACTTAGAATACCTAATATTTGAATCCACTTTATCTTAAAATTATGTTGAAATGAAATAATTTGAAAACAGAGTGCAAGCATCTGCTCTGGAAATGTTTCAAGTAAAAGAAAACCCTGATAGATTGTATAAAACTTATCTCCTAAATATTATTGGGGCTTTTGTTACAATCGTGCATTTTACAAAAAGAGATTTCTAAGTTCATTCCAATACGATCCACATAAAATGATATTTTTTAAAAACTTCTCGTGAAAATATTTATAAACGATTTGACGATTTGTAAGGCATAACTTTGTAAATAGATCATTAGAAAATTATGATATAGAAAATAAATAATTACATAGATCTGTAATTGAAAATTGAAACCTGTACCTTGTTGCATCATTTTTAATAGTAAAATATTCGGTGATATCTAAACATAAATGACTAAAAACAAATGAATTCCAAAATATACATTTCTAAATTGATTTGCTATTGCCTACAACTGCTTGTGCTCCTAACTTATAATAATGCTAAGCAAAAATTAGGTAAATTTTTCTATGAGTTAGTTTGAATAACGGAAATTATTTCATCACACAAATAAAAACAAATGCGTTATTAAATTATAATTTTATTCGCTTTATGTTTTGATTTATAATCTTGATGTTTATTTTTATTAGCGCTGTGATTTTTAAATTCACTTAGTTGTTTTTATACCTTTTTTTTATCATGCAGTTTAATGCAAGCGAAAGAATGTTAGTTATTAGAAATCTAATTAAAATGTTTGTGATGTAGAGCACGATAACACAAAACAACTCACCTGCAGATAATCTCTCAAGCATGGAAGTGATGATGTTTTGCAGATTTGATGGATCCTCGTGGAAAAAAAAAGGTGTTATTGGCGGACCATCTAAAGGATATATTAAAATATAATTTAGGTAGTTTTTGCCAACATTTACATTAAAAAGTAAAATATATTTCTTCATTAAAACTTTTCATTTCATTTAATACATTTATAACATATAATTTTATTTTTAATAATATAATCGGAATTCAGATAGTTTAAAATTATTTCTTCAGTAATTAATATCTAATACTTTTCAAAATTAGCTCAGAACTGTCGCGGATGATCGAATTAAAATGGAGGAGCGTTTTTCTCTGTAAAGCCATGATAATTTATTACTATTCTATTTTATCTAATTGCAGTATATAAACCTGAAATATTTTGAGAATAAAATGAATTCAAATTTCTTTTTGTAAGTTACCCTTTATTAAAATCAATTTTATTATACTTTGTTATTTCTCGATTTTATAGGAATATTCGCAATAATTATGATACGAATATTTTGGATTTGTTCATTTATATGCGTTGCAGACATCTCGAATTCGGTTTTCAGTGGGATTTTACTGTAGTTACAAATTAAAAACTCATAAAACACTGGCAATACGATATTATTTTGAAATTTTAAAATAAACTTCGCTTGTTTTTTTTAACTACGTTTGAAATTTTCTTTGAACTTCATAGAATGATTTTTAAAAATACCATATCGATAACAAAAACACATGATTTTAGGCTTCCGTTGATAAATGCAGTCAGTTAAAACGAAAAATTTTTATAATTTTTGACTATATTGGCAATGAGAATTTTGAAAGAATTTAGTCAAAAAATATAATTTAGCTTTTTTTTATGATTGTAGGAATTCTGATTTCTTTTTATGGTAAAATTTTGGTAAAATATGGTAATTTAAGTAGTCAAAACTGCTGCATTGTGTTTCATATTTTAAGTTTCAGTTTATCTGTGGTTTAATTCAATACATTTTTTTAAGTGATAGTTTATTCTTAGTCTCTTTGCTATTTTGGTTTCTTCCTTTTTGTACTGTATAGCAATCTCTTTTAGATTACTATTTAGCTCATTTTTAATGCAAAATCTTACATGCATTTGTCTTGTATATTTATTCTCAAAGTTTTCGCCGTTCCAATTTCTGCAGATAGTCCTGTGAGAATCAAATTTAAATCTTTTCTTAAATTGATTGAAGAAAATGATGTTGGGTAACTAAAAAATTTTGATGTAAAACTATATCAATAACATAATATTCGACAAATAAAAACTTTGACAACAGTAACAGAATCATTAGCACAACTGGTAACGAATTTGAGAAAAGGAAGTATTAGTAATACAAATGAGAGCCCGGGATATAACAGAGATTCTTTAACCACCGGAGTTAAGTAGGAGTGCTTAAGCTCTTTCTATGGAAGTCTGCACACTTCATAACAAAATTCGTTTGAGATCCCATTCTGGTCCCTAGACAGCAGCTTAAAATGTCGAAATTTATTGTCTAGTAATGTCCGTGGGCTCTTAACCGAGCAGTAGGTTAAGTAAAACCCTTAAAAAAATTTATTTTGGCAATTTTTGAAAATATTTTCATCTGTAACTTCAGTCAAATCTGACTTAACGAGCATCTCACATAACGAGGGATTTATGAAAAGAGCAAAATATTTTAATGAGTGACTTGCTTAGAGAACATTATTTCGCAGAAGAATGACGATGATAGAATCTTTAAAACTTCTTTTCAGAGAACATTTATAATTATACAGAAAAATAAGGTGACATAACGTTGTATATTGCGGACCCAAAGAATTTGAACTAACCCCTATGAAACTTTACTCGATGACAATTTGTCTCTGCTTATCGCCTAGATATGTTTATGTCCACTCATAAAACATATGCGATTATGAAAGCTAGCCAGCGAAGATTATTAGATAGCACCTCACCTTCTGTAGCATTCTTGGATTGGATTGTGTGTTTAGTGGCGCAAGAGAGATAGCTAGCTATATACAGTACCAGACATATGGTTAAAATATAAAATGCTTGTATAAAATTAAGTAAAAGTAGAAACTATTTGATAAAATTACATTGCAATGTCTCTGAGCCTTATAAACAAGATATAAGAAACGACAATTAAAGGAAGTATTAAATAAGATGGTAAAGTCTAATTGCTTAAAAAATTTTTAAAAGATTTTTGTAAGGACGTTCCCCTACAAGCCTTTGCATGTCCATTGCTGCAGCATGAAAATATTTTAAACGATGATGTTTAAAAATCAGGACATTTAACCAAAAGGTGACGAACCGTTAAAATCATTTGGCAGTGCAAGCAGAATGTTATTTGATCGCCAAATAAAAGATGTTTATGTGTAAAACGTGTGTGACCAATGTGGAGTCTAGATAATTTAACGTCTAGTTCTCGTACAGGTAAATATGGCCAGAAAGAAATAAAAGGTTTTATCGCCTGAAGTATGTTATTTATTTGATCGTTCCATGACTCCCGCCAAAGTGAGTAAAAATAGCGTTGGATTGCATTTTCCCCATCACTGAAGGGGAGATATCTCTGTAGAAGTGAAGACGCACTTTTTGCAACATTATCTGCGAGCTCATTGCCAGCGATTCCAAAATGACTCGGAATCCAACAAGATAGTTATCTCAGATTCCCTGTTTTCGAGAATCTTTAGAAGACCCAGGATTTCCAGGGTAACTGCATGAATCTGATTTTGAATATTGGAAAGTATTTTCGATGAGCTCATACTGTCAGTATAGAGGCAAAATTTTCGCTCAGAAGAAATAGAAAATCTCAGAAGAGCATAAAAATTGCTAATAATTCAACAGATAGAACTGATAGGGATATGTCTAGACAGTAACTGAAAGTATCGGTATCAAAAACAAAACCGCAACCTGAAAACCGCAAATCTGAATTCAAACCATCTGTAAAAACATTTAGGTAATCTATGTACTTACAACGACGAAAATAGAAAAGATTCTGATAGACAATAGGGGCAGTATTATGCTTCTCAAAACTAGAAAAGGGATTTAGAAAGGAAAACTGATGGATATTCCAAGAAGGAAAGGTAAATGGATCAGAAGTCAGTATCATCTTAACATGGAGCTCAAAATCATGAAAGATAGATTTAGCTCTCTCACAAAATGGGAGAATGTGGGAAGGTCGAGCATTATAAAGTCTCCGAAGACTAACCGGAAATGTCATAGAACACAAGGGATGCTTCGAAATGGACAAAGCTCGAAGGTAGTACAGGGCAACTACATTCTTATGTCGTAACTCAAGTCGTAACTGATGGCAAAATCATACAAACTATGCATTGGTGGGGTTCGAAATACTCCAGAACAAATTCTCAAAGCCGAATGGTGTACAGTGTCTAGTCTACATAAGACCTTAGAACGCGCAGGGCCGTACACCATACATCCATAATCTATACGGGATAAAATAACTGCTTCGTAAATTCGGAGCAAGGAAGTGCGATCTGCTCCCCAAGTGGTTCTGGGAAGTATCGTAAGAATGTTTAATGACCTGTTACACACTTCCTCCGAAGATGTAGGATATGCGGAAGGAAAGTGGGCTTACGGTCAAAAATTATTCCCAGAAATTTCATTGATCACAGGTATTTCAAGATTATCAATATGTATTGAAGGATCCAAATCGTTTTCTGCAGAAGTGAATACATTGACTTTTCTCGGGAGAAATGATATGCCCGTTTTCATAGCACCATCCTACCAGTTTGTTAACGGCAACCTGCAGTTGGCGCTCTATATTAAGCGCATATTGCTTCCTTGGAAGGAGATCTGGAGATCGTCAACATATAATGCAGCTTGAACAGATGAGGGCAAAACGTTTAGAATTTGACTGAAATGACAGATAAAAAGAGTAACGCTGAGGGTGCTTCCCTGTGGAATACCCTCAGCTTGATTAAAAAGATCGGAATATAAATTACCAACCCGGACACGAAATGTCCGCAACGATAAAAGGTTTTTTTAAACATGGACAAATTCCTTTAAATCCAAAATTTACAAGAGTAGAAAGAATTCCAAACCACCGGGTACGCTCATGGGCCTTTTCTATGTCGAAGAAGATTGAGACCAGATGATTTTGACGGAAAAATGTATTGCGAATTTGAGTTTCAAGAAGTACAATATTGTCAAATGTCGACTGTCCTTTGCAAAAACCCCTCTGCATCAATGGAATACATTCTTTCCTCTCTAGTACTAAAATAAGACGGGCGTTAACCATGCTTTCAAGTGTCTTGCATAGACTACTTGAGAGTGCAATAGGTCTATAGTGCAGATGATTAGAGGATCCTTGCCGAGTTTGAGGATTGGAATCATAATTGCTTCATGCCGTTGTGAAGGGAACTTATGTTCAGTCCAAATACGATTAAATAAAATTAACAAATTGGAAAGAGAAGTAGGAGACGAATGACGAGGCATGTTATATATGATTCCATCAGGACCAGGACTAGAGCCGTAAGTCTTCGATAAAGCTGTTAGTAGTTCGTGCATTTTAAATTCAGAATTGTATAAATATGAATTTCGAGTATAAAAACAGAATACTTTTTGTTGTGCGCGGTTCCTAATTTTAGCAAATGAAGGCTTATAAGAATCAGCAGAAGATAGATACCTTTGCAAATGCATATCCGAGAGCATTGGCGATATCTAATGGGGAAGATAATCTTCAATTTTCTGTTTCCAGAACAGTAACAGAAAAATCTTTGTATATCCCATCTGCCGCCTCAACCTTCTTCCAAAGTATTTTCGGAGAAGTAAAGGCTGTGATGGAAGAGATAAAATTAATCCAACTCTCTCTTTGGCTTTTACTACGGATACGACGAGTATTAGCTCTGGCACGCTTATAAGCAATTAAATTATCTATCGTGGGATATCTCCGGAAAATATTCTACTCCTTTTTTGTTCTCGGTGACTGTCGCGGCAAGCTGCATTCCCCCACTATCTTGGAATTTCCTTGGACATGGGGAGCTTTTTGGGATGGTATTGCTCGCAGCGTCAATTAAGCAGTCGATTACATTCTGTACTGTCTCTGTAATATCAGTCGTTCTGACCATATTCCCCGAAATTATTGCTTGTTCCATGAAAGACATTCAATCTGCCTGCTTGAATAGGAAATGAGGGAGACAAGAAGTCGCTCCACCTCTATCAGCATACGAGACCATTAAGGGGAAGTGATCACTATCATAGAGGTCATTCCCAACAGTAAAACTGAGTAACGGAAATAGATCTGGAGGGTAAATAGCCAGATCCAAACTGTGAAATGTACGTGTGTGCTCATGGAAATAGGGTTTCTCCTCATTATTGAGCAAACAGAGAGAGTTATCAGTGATAAATTGTTTAATCTGTTGCCCACGAGAATTTGTGCTTTCCACTCCCCACAAATGACTATGCCTATTAAAATCCCCAAGCATTACAAAAGGTGACGGAAGTTGGTCACCCAAATTGTCGAGATCTTGTTGACTTATATTGTCATTTGGTGGCAAGTAAATACAACATATTGTAATTAGAGATTTAACGTGAACTTGAACAGCCACAGCTTACAAGGAATTGTGCAGTGAAAGTGGTGAGCTTGGATAAAGATTTGAAAACAAGATGCAGACTCCAACGGAAGTAGATGCTCCATCTTGACGAACACTATTATAATCACGTATTTTGAAAGGAATATCCGATTTCAAGAAAGTTTCTTGAATGGCGAAACAAAAGGAATGAAATTTGTTAATGAGCGATTTAATGTCCACAATTTTAGAGCAAATGCCGTGACAATTCAATGAGAGAAATGTACCCATTAAGAAATGTGATTTAAAAAAGAATTGGAGATGGAGACATTAGGAGTTTGAGAAATCTCGCAACTCATCTTAAGATCTTCATCCTCCTCCAGAGATGCAAGTTAATCATATCAGAACTTTTCGGAATACCATCGAACAAAGAAGGAAAATCTTTGTGTACTAGGCCTTTCTCCGCAATACCTAGAGCTAAAGATTGCTTTTTTGGTTGTTTCTTGAACGTCTTTGCCAAATATTTGCAAGGAAAACCATGTTTAGAATTTTTTCAGCTTTAGAAGGCTCCTTGCGTTGAGCTTTAACTTTTTCCGAGGTAATCGTATCAAAAGTATCAGTATCAGGAGGAAATTCCTTTACTTCATAATGCGTACTTTGGTTAACAAGGGATTTCTTCACTGCCGAAGCATAAATGGTACCAGACGTTGTTGTCCGAGCTTTGACAATTCGTCGGGCTTCAGGATAAGATATCTGGTTCTTGAATTCAACCTCAATGACCTCTTTTTTAAACTTCCAGATAGGGCAAGACCGAGAATAGGAAGTGTGATTGCCCTTACAATTTACGCACTTTTCTGTTGCCTTACACTCAGTTTATCATGAAAAACTTCCGCGCAGTGGGCACAAGCAAGTTTTCGTGACCAGCAGTTTTCGGATGGCCAAAACGATGGCAATGGAAAAAATGTAGAGGTGTGGGGATATAAGGCCTGACTGGACAGTTAATTTATCCTGCCTTAATAGAAACAGGAAATTTTGGATATCTGAAGGTCAGGATCAGATGCTTCGGTGGCAGAAGCAGTCTATCCCTTCTTATGAAAATGCGTCGCACATGTATAACTCCTTGCAGTTTTAACTCATGTGTAATTTCCTCCCAGGGAACGTTAAAAAGTTATGACACCTTTAGAAGAATTTAGAGTTTTATGAGGTTCCACTGTTACTTTTATATCAACTAAAGTTTTAATATTCATAATTTGTTTTGCTTGTTTCAAAGAATTAACTTCTACAAGTAGATCTCCAACGCGAATTTTATTTATTGATGTGACATTTCCTACAGTAGCAGAAATAGCTTTTTGGACAAGAAAAGGACATTCTTGAAAGTTTCATTGTTTGTGGAAATACTTTTGACTAGGAAGAAAGAATCAAAATGTGTTGCTTGGTTTTGAACAGTTACATGCCCACTTAAGGGACGAAGTTTGCCTTTTGCACCCATGCAGCATGGAAAAAAGAATTCGGTATTCAACGGCACCTCCCGCCACGGAGTCCTATAAGGGAAGTCAATTGCTGACTCTGGGAATTCCCAGCCTCAATATCCACCTTGATGATAGCCAGAACCTATATGCTAAGGGCCACTTCCAGTAACGTTTACCACCCTTAAAGCAGAGCCCCAGAAGGTGACCCCTTCGTTTGATCCACTTGAGCAGACCAGCCAAATGACCAGGAGGATATCAGCCGATTGATACACCTGGGGCCGGAATGTACCATCCATCTAATGGGTCGCCACGCATGGCCAACACGTGGGGACTTTGGCTGTCCATGAAAAGCAAGAAGCAAACAGGGCAGTGACAGTTTCTCATGGAGAGCTCCCTCGTTTGCCGTTGAGGGAAAGAAAAATCAGTAGAAAGCAGGTGTAGGGGAGAGCGAATTGAAAGGGAGTAACGATCACTGGGTACCTTGGTCTCGGTAAATTTGTTGTTAAATTGTTGCTTGTTGTACTAAATTTGTAATTATTTTTTATTTGTGTGTATCTTAGCGCATGTGAATTACTTCATAAGGATTCTTTTAAACTAATTCTTCAAAAATATTGCCAGGCTCTGGCGATGTATGATTGCATATACGTGCTACAATTAAAGTGTTCAGAATATTTTTAAGTTTTACCACCTAACTTAACAGCCGAGAATCCCGTAATTAGCTTTTATATAATGAGAATCTTGCCTATGCACTGAATGCTTCAAACAATTCCTTCATTTATAAACATTTCTTTCCGATCTGCCGATATGCTAATTAGTTACTATACCATGGCGTATCAATTTGTTTTAAGATTTTGCTTATTTAACAATGAGTCATTGATTAATTACTGTAAGTAATTCAAACAACATTCAGGTGCGGTTTTTTGGTAGTCATCATCGGATTTTGTGTCAAGGTTACCAACATTGGCAAATTCGTAATTATATGTTTCCTGTCTGTTAATAGATACATTGTGAATTTGATTCCTGTACAAAGTGATAATATAATTCTGATTTGGTGAGATAAAATTAAATGGGGCTGTTTTAAAAGGTGTATTTATTGTAAGATGATAGCTGTTAAAAAGTTCTGAAAAGTCAAAAGAAAGTCTTGGTAATACAAGATGCTAAGTTAGATAAGTTTCCTCCTTAATTTTATGTATTTTATTTTTAATCAAATAATGAAATTTCGGGCTGCGCAGTGAATTTTTTTTCATAACAAAATGTCTCCTATTACCTTTTAAGACCTGTTTAATGCTTTTGAATATGTTATAAATTGCACAAGATGTGTACTATATGGGTCCAATATCTTCATAACAAAACAGGTTTAATTTACTTGCAACGTTATAAAATTATACAAATATCTTTGTACTGATAGAGTTATCAAAAAAAAAAATCAGTACATATCATGAGATGCACATGAAATGCACAGTATCAATTTGATTTTGTAGTCCAATAAAATGCCCACATACCCACTTTGGATTCATCGGATTTCTCTATTTTGGATATGTTTCAGAAAAAAAAAGAAAAAAATGTAAAATTATAAAATAAAGCAGATTAGATATACTGTACCCGTAGTCTTGATAAAAAGAAGATGACGTATGTTCGAAGCCATGTAATTTGTTCGTTGTTAAAAAAAACAGGAGCTAAGAATCATTTTTTTTTTTCATGGATATTATCGAACAGCAATGGTTTCATATTTACGACGATATACGAAATGGAAAGCTGTTTTTTAACGAATAATTGTTTATATTTTTGCATGCCACTGTAGATACTATTTCCAAAAGTAAAGTGGAACTGGATACTATCAACAAGATTTTGTATTTTACTACTA
Organism: Argiope trifasciata; assembly: GCA_026543055.1. Taxonomy (NCBI): domain Eukaryota; kingdom Metazoa; phylum Arthropoda; class Arachnida; order Araneae; family Araneidae; genus Argiope; species Argiope trifasciata. Next base: position 766,706 of record JAPMOQ010030238.1, read on the forward strand.
TTTGTACAATTGATTTGGATGGACTGAATTTTTGATAGAGAAATATAACTTTAATAAACATGATAATAGATTACTTTAGGCACAAAACTAGTTAAAGAAACAAAATTAATTATAAAAATGCAGGTCTGAATATGGATCCTGATGAGCTGGCAACAGGCTTCTGAAGATGCATATCTTTTTTTATTGCCGAACGGTGTAAAGCGCAGGCCGAATGGTATCTGTTGTCACAAATAACTGCCATATTTGCCGAGTTCTGTTGAAAACGAAATATTGTATAGTAGGAAAAATATCCGAATTTGAAAACTGCAATCTCAATTCAAGGATAGAATCAATGTGTTTGCATTCTGTGCATCATCAACTGCATAAAGCGAATCAACACGATCAGACAACAAATATTTTCATAATGCAAGTGTGATATAATTAATATTTATCTCGGTACTATCGTGATGCAGCTTTTTTTCTGCTTTGCGCCCGTATAGCATACCCAAATAAAGGCCATAACAAATAACTCGTTTCCATTGGTCATCGATCAAATAAACGTATTATTTAGTCCCCTGAATTCTTTCTTTCAGCTGCTTAAAATTTAAAATTGACCCTTATTCAATTATATTCTCCTTATTGCTTACAACTGCACTCCTTACTTTTTTGATTATCCTCTGTATTTTATAAGCAAACTTTTTTATTCATTTTTAGCAAAAGTTCAGGAACACTTTCTTCATCGTTTTTTTTTTGTTGTTTATTTACAACAAATAAAAATGTTTTTGCAGTTCATATTTAAATCACTTTATTTAACTACTTTGCATTTTCTTTATAAGATAGAAATCGTACAATATTAGCAATACCTACTTCTTTTTTGCGAATTTGAATTTTTATTTTCTGGTATGCGAAATATAAGGTATTGAATTTGGCAAAAAAAAAAAAAAAATTAAGTTTCAGATTTTGAAACTTCAATTTTCAAATTTGTTTAAGCATTAAAAACGTAATTTTGGCATTATTTTTGTTTGTTTAATAATAAAGAGAAAACACTTTGAGGCGAATGAATGAACTTTAGATCCATATTTTTGATCAAATTCGTAGTTTTTTTTATCAATATATTATTTACTTGTACCTCTACAAATGAATTTATCAGATTAGATACCGTTTCAACATTTGGTTTTAAATTGTAAATTTAGTTTAGAACTTGTATATCAGATTTCATTGGCATAGCTTAAAGAATTAAGAAATCTTATATATAGAGATTCACAATTCCAAACATGGTAAATAAAAAAAGCTAAATTCAATGTCTAATCTTCGCGGTGTCATAATTGTTATTCCTCATGCAAACTAAAGATATACTAAATAGAATACCTTTTCAGCTTTAAAAAATCGAGAAAAAAAATCATACGATTAATACGTGTAATGAAATGAAATTTAGTTAAATTTCATTTCAACAATGGAGCCTATATTGCTGAAAATTATATGAATAAATATCTTTAAAAATTAGTACACTTCAGGAAAAATTTGCTTCATTAATTATTTCGGTATCATCGACTTTTTTTTTTTTTTTTTTTGGATGGCATAAAAAATAAGATTCATTTAATTATATTTGTGAAAGTTTTCATGAAAAAAAAATCCAAAAATTGACTTTCTCCTAAAATTCTAATGGATTTTTTTAAAAAAATGCTTCCAGTGTACATTTTTATCCACCAAGATATATATGTGCCCAATTTAAACCCTAGGTTCAACGTCAGTCCTGCAGACTGCCAAATGATTAAGATCATGAATATTGATTTTAATCATTTGTGGAGAGTAAATTTGTAATAATTAAAATTTATTTATTTTTTTAAACACTGAATTAAAATAATAATGATTGAACTTTTGAAAATTTCTTACATTTATTTCTGTTCTGATCATTAAAAAATCCTTAAATAGGAAAACAAATCTCTATTTTCATTTTTTTTTTTTTTTTTTGCTTAATTTTGATTTGAATTAATCTTGGTATAAACTATTTTGAGTTTGTTTTCCTTGATTCGAATTTTCATTGCGATAATTTTAACTTCGAATTACTTAAGTTTCACATTAATTTAACTCACGATTTCTTGCATTCACTGAAACACGGTAGAAATTTCACATACATTTCACACAGATTCATATCGCAGATGAAACCAATTAAACGTACCATTGCAAAACTACCAATACCATTTTTATTACTGCTTTCTAGCTTGTATATTCAAATTAAATTGAAATATCCTTGGAGAGTTGTGACATATCCATGCTACCTCACTTGGAACTGCACTGCAGGAACAGCAATACCTATGACAGCTCAGTTGACTTGTCTTATTCCTTTTGTCAGAAAATAACGAATGAGTGTCGTAGAACACTTCATCAGAAATGGAAAAACCTCATCTAGGAGTGGCTTTCGAGCAAGAGGCAATAATTAAAATGGATGAGGTTATTAAAATTTTTTAACACCCCATGGAGTCATAGACTGGACTTTCGATATGAGGGACACTTTGCGAGACAATTAAAACACTTTTTAAGCCCAAGGTCAGTGTTAGGCCTAAAATGAGTAAGAATTATTTTTAGAATAAATCTCTAAGAAAGAACCTTGTGTTGACAACCAGGATAATCTTCGATTAAGCGGTTTGTTTGCATTTCATTAGTACTTCAGGAAAAAAAACCCATCTCCTCCTGATAATTATCAGTTTCTATAAGGTTATATAATTCTAAGAAGAAAGAAATATGTTACATTCAAAATTCAAATTTATTAGATTTGCCAAGGTTATTTTCCTTTGTTGGTGCTATTAAGTGAGATTATTATAAAGAATTAACGAGCAATTATTTTCAAATTACCACCTAATTAAAGCAAAGTTTATTTCATAAATCATGGAAGCACGCTTTACATAACCTTAAATTTAAACAAACATTTCTCGAATATATATGTATTTACTCATTTCTTATACCTCGAAAACGGCTCTAACGATTTGGATCAAATTTATTTAGATAAGGTTTTACTTCTTAAAATGATCAATGTAGGCGTCTTTTCTAATAAAAAAGCAATTTTACACACACAAAAGAACATTTCTTTTATAAATAACTATAAGAACCTTTTTCTATATTCTCTTATTCTAACAATGCCATATAGCACCATCTCGCCTCCGATTTCATCATTTGGTAAAAACTGAGTTCAAATTCAGTTCAAAAATGTAAATAATGATAGGTAAACTGTAAAATGAATATTGTAATATAGTAGATTGTTTAAGTAATATGTTAAACTAAGTGTATTCAGACAATTTAAATTACCAGTTCATATGTAGATAAAGTTGAATATTTTTAAAATTATTCATATGCAATCAGTATGCGATTCGTATCTAAACATTTTCTCCTAATTTAATACACTTCTGAGTGAAGCTCTGTCTTCCACTTTTTGAAATATGTTCGAAAATGCTGTTCTTTAGTGTGATCACATCAAAACTCAACGTAGGTTTTATTGCTTGTAAAAGTGAAAATTGTTAGTAATTTTTTTTAATATTTTTAGGGAAATATAGGATAAACATTAAGCTGAAATTAAGTTTTAATAACAGATTTTATTAAAAAAAATTTAACCATTTATTTTCTAAAATTAATTACGGAGAAAAAATATTTATAAGTCTGTATATTTATGTGTGTTGGTCCTGTATAAAACCAGACATACCAAATTAAAATAAATACGCTTCAGAGCGCGCGAATGTGCATATCAAAGAGATTCTTTCGAAATTTTAATTAAATAAAAATTAAATGAGATTTTGCCGTTGTCTGTTGGTAACTTCTGAATATTATTGTACAAAACTCATTTTATACCATTTAAAATTCAAAACAAGTTTATAGGGTTTCTTTGATAAATTTGTAGAGTTAAGTCTGTGACTTTCTATTAAATTATTAATTACTGTATATATTTAGGCAATAATAAAATGTTAATCGAAAAATTTATGTTACTTTAGAGATTCATGTAGATGTGAATTTCCTCTGGAAGGTTCTTTGTTGTTTGCGATTTCCAATGTCATAAAATGTCGTTTGTTTCTTCCTTCTAAGTGGTAAAAAATTTGGTATCCTTAAAAAGATAATTTTTTGAAAATCCCTCCTAAAATTACTTTTCTATAATCCAAAGTATATAATTACCAAATCTGACAGGCATAAGTCAGACGGTCTGATTTACACAAAACGAGCACATAAACACTGAAACAAACAGATATAAACTTGTTCCTTTTGTTTGAGCATCAAAACTTAGTTAAAATACCATTGCATTTTTCCACCAAATGCTCTTGTCAACAGATAGCATTGTTGGATGTATTAGTAATTTTAGTTTTCTTTATTTTATTAGTTCTGTTCTTGTTTTCTTTATATCGATTTGATTTATATCTATGTGTTTTCATATTCATTTAAATATGATATATTTTGGCTACGGCTGTTATGTTGATATATTTAGTGAGCGTTCTGTAAATTTTTTGACACAACTGAAAAACAAATGTTTTTGCAATTTTTTAAATGTCTTTAGTTTGATTTGTAACAATCATTTGTTCCACTGAACAACTGGCCTCACCTGGGGAACCAAATGATCGTTACAGATCAAACTAAAGACATCTAAAATGTGCAAGAACGTTTATTTTTCAGTTGTGTCAAAAAATTTACAGTACTCTCTTTAAATATATATCTCTATAAATATCTTTAAATATATTATATAAAGTTTCTTTAAATATATACATTACAGCCGTTACCAAAATACAATATCATATTTAAATGAATAAAAAAATGCAAACCTAAATCAAATCCATATAAAAAACACAAGATCAGAACTAATAAAATAAAGACAACTAAAATTACAAATACATCCAACAAGTATGTTTTTAAAAAACCTAAACCAATCCTTTTTTATCTACTTTCTTTAAAGAGCTAAGCATGCTTTATTGACCTTTAATAACCTGTAGCATCTGCCCCATTACCGCTAAGTGGGGTTGCTCATTGGCTGCCCCATCCAATTTCCACCATGGCCTATGGTCAAGGTATTGCTTGCATTGTTTTATGGATTGATATTATTTTGAAAAATTGTCATTATTTAAAAAAAATTGATATTACTTTAAAGGAACAAAGATAATTTTTGATTCAAAATCGGCTTAATGGCCCTTGATTCTGTCAGTAAAACAAAACAAATAATAATAATATTGGATATAAAAGAAAAAGGCTGCTGAACTTGGTGTTGAAATGATCTGGATCAGAACTCATCTGGGGTGTATTGGCAGGGCCGCGGCTACAAGAAGTAATTTGGAGCCTTAATTTTTTGTGAAGTAAAAAAAAGCCGAGCACATGTTAAAGCATATATATTTAATGCGTGCTTTTTTTTGCTAATACATCAATTATTTCAGAAAAGTTACAATTTTTTTGCAATTTCTTTTTTAATGCTTAATATAGCAAGTGCATTTAAGCGTTCTGAACACATACTTGACCGAAGACAATTCTTAATTACTTTTAATTTGCTAAAAGAGAGCTATAGTAACTGGCAATGTAAAGAAAAATTTTAATTCAGTTAATACATTTAGAAATAACTCATTATAGTTATTATTTAGTATGTATTGCAATATGTCTTGTAATTTATTTACATCTCTTCCATTCAAAATCAAATCCCATAGTAAACAAATTTCTTGGATTAGGTTTTCATCTGCATTTTGTTATAAAACTTTACAAAGTTTTTGGAACATATCTCTAACTCATGTTTTTCTAAAATCTTTTTTATGTCAATGACTAATTTTAAATCAGAAGTAATATTTTTTATTACTTTAAATTTATCTTCTATTTGTACAATAACAGTATCAATTAAGTGTTAGAAAATATCACCTAAATTCCTGTAATGGGTTTTTTATTTTTTCGTCTTCTGCTAATTCGGAATATAATCATTTCCTTTTTCGAATTCGTTTCATTGGATAATGGTCTGAAATGTTCAATTTACGAGCTAGCACTTTTGCTAAAAATTACGAGCTAGCACTTCGTCTAAAAATGTGTTAAATTTTTTTCTTAAATTTTGAATTTCAGTTTTAATGTTATTGAATAAATTGAAAGTAGAGTAAAGAGCAATTTTTTTGCTTGCAATAGTTTATTGATAATGTTATTGCAAACCATACCATTAAACATAAAATAAAGGGCATTTTTTGTATTTCATCTAATAAGCTTTTAGCTTCGAATACCGCTGTATTATCGTTACTTACATCAATGAATTCTTCTAGGGCATTACAAGTTTGTTCAAACTGTGTATACACAGTTTTAATACTTGGCCTCCCAAAGCGTGTCGCATAATGGTTTAAGAGTAATGTTTAAATGCTTTTGTAGAATTTCCCATCTTTTTGTAGATTTGGAAAATAAGCAATATAAACGTTTCAATATCTCCCCAAATTTTTTTACAATATATATTGCAGGAAGCGGCATCACATATTAATAAATTAAAGGAGTGCGATGAGAAAGGCACATAAAATGCATACGGGTTTAGAGAAAATATTCTAAACTGAGCACCTTTATATTTCCCTTAAATGTTGCTACCGTTGTCGTATGCTTACCCTCTACAATTCATCTATACTTATAATAAAGCTCAATGTGTGTGTGTGTGTGCGTGTGTGTGTGTGTGTGTTGGCGCTCTACAGGCCAGACCGTTGGACCTACAGCTACCAAATTTGGTACATGTATACCTTGGAGGTCCGGAATGTGCACCTCGGAGCCCTTTTTTCGAATTTTTAATTAGAATTTGAATTAATTAAAATTTAAGCGAAATTTCGACGTTTTTCCGCTATAACTTCCGAAAATATTATTGCACAAGTATGATTTTTATATCAATTTAAAGATAAAAAAATTAGCTTTCTAACGGTATCAGTGTTTTTAATTTATAACATACGCGTCTATTTTTAACAAATTTTTAAAGAAATATTTTAACCATGTTTTTATCACGTGACTGGATAAATTAAAAGAATGCCGGAAGTTCAAATAAAAAAAATTATCATCGCGAAATAAATCTACAGAAATGCAACTTTCAGCACGTGACTGGATAAAATAAAATAAATATAAAATGTGATATTTTCTTTAAAAAATAAATGCAAAACAAAGGTTTCTACAATCGTTTGCAATATCTATATCATTAACTAAATAAATCTTCTTTATTTACGGTAAACCTGATTGAATTTTGACAGGATATGCATTGAAATCCCGATTTAATGGCATCTTTATGTAATCGTTTGCAATATCTGTATCATTAATTTAATACTTTTTTTCCCTTTCTCGCTTTCTTTAAAAAAACATATTTAATATTTTGGCAACATCATCGAAATTATTTTTTAATATTTTGGAAGCATAACCGATGGTTCAAACTGACTGATTTATAAAATTAAAGAATATTATTAGGAAAAGGTGTACTTTTAGAACTTTCCGTCCATCATGTTAAAGAAAATATTTATTTCAGGCCAATACATGCCCGGAATTACTTCAAGGCTAATGAATATGTGATTTAATTGAAAATTTTAGTATGAATTACTCATGGCGAACCAGCTGGTCGCCAAAGGCGGCTAGTAAAATATAAATCAAGTTCGCTTAATCTCTTTGTAGTCCTTCACCAGTCAGATCAGTTACTTCAATAAACCATGTAAATGACTCGTTTAAACTTTTCTTTTCAACATTCATATATCTGATAATTATTGAAGTTTGCTCCTAATGGGAAATATCAGGAGTGCAATCCATTTGGATACTATAGTACATGGCTGCTTTCATATCGTGTTTAATTTTGTCATTTCCTAACACAGAAGTAATTTGTTCTTGTGACCTATGTGCTAAATGATGCATAATTATATTTGTGGAATTTATTATTTTGTTTATATGAGCACAGGATCGTATTTTCTTAATAATTCGATTAAAATTTTAAAAAATTCCATTATTAGGCTTCCCTATTATTTCATGGGTTCCTCGAAGTGGAAGATTATTACTTGCTAAAAATAGAATCTCATCTGCAACTCTTTGAAATACTAATCTGAGTCGTGCCTTTTCCTTACTTATATTAACTTCATTTGTTTTATCAACAGTCGAACATAAATTTAACCTATTTAGTAATTCTTTCCAAGAAATAAACGAATTAATATGAAAACTAGAGCTTTCCTGATGGATTAGATTTGACAATTTTCACCAGCTATTATAGTCACCTATAAATCGTGTAGTTTGGTCATTTCCTCTTCTTTTGGGAAAAAGTATACAACAAAAACAAAATATGGAGTTTTGCGTCTTTGAATAAATTAACCAACTGCGAAGTTGAGTTTTATCATTTGGCATTTTTTTAAAGTGGTATGTAGCAGAAAATCATCTACCTTCAGCATTTTTAGAAAAAACGCCTTTATGTTCCACAGGTCCGTTTTTAACATACAACATTCTAAATTTATTAGTTATAAACCATGGACAGAAACCAGGATCATTTACACTCTCTTGATCAGATTTATTATTGTCATTTTTGTCATTATTTTCTAATTCTGTCATATTTGTATAAACACATGATTCTTCAGCAAATTTCACCATTTCAATTGTTTTGTTGCTGGACTGTGTGCTTAGTGCGGAATCTTCGCCATTTCAAGTTTGAACTTCAATTTTTGAAGCTGGAGAAATTTCTTTGCCAGATTTATTTTGTAGCCAAGAAAACAGATTTATTTGTGACTTTTTGGAAGTTTTACTTTTCTTCTTTTTTCTTTTCTGATAATTTTCTTTTTGACACCCAGAATGATATATCTTTGGCGTGAACATCGTTATATCTGATTGTATCACTTAGTTTATAGAATGAATTATCATATTATTTTATGTTAAAGTTATTAACTAATAGGTGAGGTAAGTTATTGTAAATCTGCTTATATTAACAATATTTTGCATACTTGCACAAGACTAAAATATTTATTATTAAATTCGCTTGTATCTAAATCCGGCGACTGCGAAATTAAAATTTTTTGGTTAATTCTTTTCATCCCGGTCATGGTCAATGAATCAGTAATGCAATATGCATTGCTAGGAGTTGATCGTTTAATCTATCACTTTACTTTTTGTTTGAGAAACTTAATGTAAACAAACATACATAGATGCACGCATAAAAATATTACATTAAATGCAGAAAATACGTATATTGTTGATAATTTAAAATTCCATTTGAACTCAGCCTCAGGGCCCAGAAAACTGCAGCTCTGTCTTAACTTGTCTGAAGTGGATTTTTTAATTCATTTTAATGCTGAATCATGGTGGGGGGGGGCCACCTGAGGCGTGGGCCCGGGTGCATTGCACCCGCCGCATGACTGGCCCTGTGTATTGGAAATGAAAAATGCAAATACGCTAGCCAAGTAAACTTTAAACTTAGAAACCCAAGAAACATTGTCTTATAAATCCAAAATTCAACTCAGAAATGAGACTAAAAAACTAATTGTTAAGGAATGGCAAAAGATTTGGAATAATTTCATTAAAGAGTACTACCAATCAACGTTTTAAAAAGGTTTATGTTAATCAAATTGAGGGTGATTTTTATATTAACTAAGTATATTACTTTACATAAATTATCGTTTATATGTTTTCGTCTTGGAAAACAATTCCGCACCGAACTTCAAAATTAAGCATAAAATCTTTCCCTGATCATTTACAAGTGATTCGGAACAATCCGGGAATTGATTGAGTTAATAACATTCTGAAGGCTGTAGGCGAAACTTTGCACCTATTTTTTTTAAGACTGAACTTTGAACCTCGCTCGTGCATTAAACGTTCCAGATCAAAACGTTAAGTAGCTCATCAGATATTCCATACACGACTACTACCTCCCGTTTTTGTATCCGTAATGATGTTCCTTTGCACGTTGGGCACGCAGCAGCGCAATGGTTGTAAACACTGAATAATTAGTTTTTAACGGTAATGCATTGAAGAAGGCATTACACTTGTAAATTGGGAAAAAAAAGTCGTTTTTTGTTTATGGCTTCGCAAATAATAACTCCATTTATACAAAGTTTCGAACTTGTAAATGCATGTTACTGTAAAAAAAATCTGTGTAACTATTTCATACAAATTGATGTTAAAGAAAAGGGAACATTTTGAGTATACACGCTTCGGTAATTTTAAATTTCAAAGCTGGACCTCTATCTTAAAGCTTTTATGCTAGAAGAAAGTAAACTAAAGAGATACGTGTTAAATAAATCATTCGAAATTTTTCATTCAATTACAACTATTAGTTCTATCTACGTATATTTATATATCTTGTTCAAATTTTTAACTGTTTATAAAATACCTTTTATTCATCCACTCTAGTTTAAATACATTTTTTTTTTTACTTGTAGTGAGTGGATGACACTTGATGTTAATACCGTTTTTTTTTTTTTTTTTTTTCAAATATTATTTCCTTCATTAAATTTAATTGATTTTTCATACTTTAAATAGAATTTTAGCTGTTTATAATGAAAATTGTAATCAACAGGCAATAACTCAATATGTAAAAGGCAAGGATTTCAGTATTTTTCATGTGACGGTGAATAATGGTAGCGAAAAATTCTTGAAAAAATCAATTTTTTGATACTTATTTTTTTATGGTTATTTTTTTATAATTATTTATTTAAAAGCACCTAAAATAAAATTTGTTTGTTGATCTAAGTAGGAATTAAATTAAAATTTATATACATAGTTTACTTGTTTAAAAACTAAATTAACTGTTCACTATTAAAAAAGACAGAAATCTGTAGTAAGTTTAGCTTCTTAGTACTATATGATCGATTTGAAATTCTTAATTTTTTTTTTCATTTTACTGTTGGTTAACACATTGTTTGATATTTGGTAGGGTCAACTTTTAGTTATTTCTGTAGCTCCGTGGGGACCATAGGTGATTCTAAAATAGATTGATCTTTAAACTGTCGTTCGACACTACCGATCACTCGCTTTGTGTATTTCATTATATAAAGAGTACCTGTTTAGCACATTTGTACACTGCTGCTATTTATCTGGAGAATATCATATTTAAAATATATATAACTTACAAAAAAATATATATAACATACAAAAACGTTAAATTTTTCCAAAGAATGCAGCAAAATAAAATATTGATTGTGTTTATATCCTGACAGAATAAACCTGAAAACCAAAAGTCATGTTTCAACAATTTTTTTTAAAAATATGTGACAATCAGTGTGTAAACTTCAAAACAATTTTCACAGTTTAGTGATCAAAGAACTGTGCCATGTTGTTTCCCAAATATTTCTGATAAACATATTTATCATATGCCATAAAAAATAAGCTGTATTAAATAACCTAACGTATTTAAAAGAAAGGATATCTTATAAGAAACATCTTCATCAATATTTTAATTTCAATTGCTTATATATTTCACATGAAATAAAAAAAGTAAGAATTTAACTGAGCGTTTGTATTATATCAGTCAAATCCATAAAAGTGCTTTCCATAAATTTTTGTAGGCTATTATAATTCGATCATCACAAAACATTTCTGAATCTTCAGAGAAGCATGAATTTCCAATAGACAAATGATTGAAATTGCATTGTTAAGGAAGGTTTTATATTGTTTAAATCAATAAATTTGCAGTTCAAAAATTATGAAATCTTATATTTTTACACGGTCTTCTGCTCCTATAAGTGACATATAACAAAACAAGTAATATAGATTTTTTTTTTAATTCAAATGCTACTTATTTTCTTATATTATTTATATCTATCTTATATTATTTAAGATAGGGTGTTTCGTCAGTAATCTCAGAGCTTGGCGAGAGCAAACTTAGCAGCCATTTGTTGACGGATATGGCGATCAAATAAAAATTACTGGAAAAATTTAATTAATGAAATCATATTTAAAAAAAAACTGTATTAATATCAAGTGTCATCCACTACAAGTTTTAAAAAATGTATTTGAACTTGAGTGGATGAATAAAAAGTATTTTATTAACGATTAAAATTTTAAACAATTTTTTTTTAATTTAAATAAAATATTTTTTTATCTTGTGAGAACTAGAAGTTTCGATTTCAGGTTTTTGAAATCACAAAATGCTCGAGCTGAAAACTGTCGATTTATCGCTTTTAAGGCATTAATTTTTCGATTCTAGGGTTATTAGAGAATGATAAAGAAAGTTAACATTTGGCGTCATATCGCCTACAAAAGTTGCAACTTGGCATGAATGTCCTCCATGTACCTGACTCACCTGTCTGATTAATAAAAGGATGGGTTATGAGAAATTATCGCCCGAAGAAGCACAGAGAAGAAAATGGGAATGAATGTGAAACAATGAGGAAAGGTATCGAAAGTTGTATATCAATTATTTTTTTAATTTTCAGGTTTTCTAGAAGGTAAATAAATTTTGGAGCGCAAACAATTTTGAAATGGGGGAAAAGTTTTCTAAATATCCGTGGATGCATAATCTATCTAAAAGTCACGTGACCGTTTAAAACCGGTTTAAACTGGTTGTTCTTGTAGTTGTGTCTTATGACACTTTACAAGCCCGGCGACAGCCATTTGTTTGCGTTTTAAACCGAGGGAATGTCCCCTGTTTTTCAGTAGCGCCCATTAGGGAGAACGACTTAGCTACTCTCCCTTCACAACCCTTTTTTACAGGGCGAACTTCATTCATCATCCACAAATCGTAATTTAGACTTGAATCAGTGATATCAGTTAACAGTACTTAGTAGAGTTTAAAACTAGTCACAAATTCTACGTAGATCAGTCAAAACGTTAGTTGCACCCTTTCAAAAACATTTCGGTAAAAAGCTGTTTTGATTAAACTTTGTGACAACATTTTAAACATTTATATCATGTGCCTTTAGAAGCTTTCAAGTGGCAATTTTAGTTTGCCTGATATTCAGCTGTATAACAAGAGTGACTTAAAAATACGAATTTAACACATTATTTTGTGAACAGTTGCAGCTTTGTGTTAAATTTTTATTTCAGTCGGTCTTAAAAAAGGCATCAAAAATACATATTTGGTTTCCTGTTAATTGTATCAGCATTCCAGCGATTAATCGCAAAAGATCACATAATAATGGGCCATATCGTAACTATTCTTCGCCAATGGATATGGTAATATACAATATTATTACAGAGAATGTGATACATTTATTAGAGAGAATGTGAAAAATTTTCGGGATGATCACTCCCCCTTATTTTGATACCAAATGCCATTTCGGTCAGCCGTGCAAACAAATCCGTATTAGATATTTAAAAATTTTAATTTTCAAAATCAGCGAAGCATATGATGACACATTTCCAAAAGCATAATATTTCTTCATCATATGTTAATTTGGTGAATTGTTGCCACTAAAATTATAAATTTGGCCACAATTTTCTTATTTCTCTTTCTTAGGGTCATTAAATCTCAGAAAGATATGTTTTACTATCGTATATCACGTTTCATCATTCATTTCGATTTATTCCCAAATAACCTTAACAATAACAAAAAAAAAGATAAATGCAAAAATTTAAAGATATAAAATTGAAATTTGCTGTCGCAAATTTAGAAAAACGATGTTTTTTCATCTCACAAAAGGGTGGGGCTTCTAAATATTTTCTGGCAGCTAAAATTATTTTTGCGAAAATCCGATTTAAACTTGTTTGTTATGACCACGTGATCGTAATCGTTGAATTTTAGAAAAGCGATATTTTTTTTTTTCATCTCAAAATCTTATTTTGCATCATCTTATAAATCCTATATAGCTGGTAAAATTGATGCATCTAGTAGTTGCACTAACTTTCAAGATTTCTGCAGCTTCACTATTCATGAATGATCCATAAGTGTTGCTACAATCCATATTTTATTCAATTCTGATGCAAATTTAAAGAAAAATTGTATGCATTTAATGTGATCGAGGTTAATGTTATTATTTACTTCATTTTATCAAAAATCTCTAATATCTAATTGGCGCATTCAAATGTATACAACATTTTTTGGTTATCAGTTTTTAAGCTGAGAAATGATTCATTCTTCATTTTCAGTTAATGTTAATTATTAATATTAATGGAATTTCTTGATCCATGAAAGAAATATCTGAAAATCCTTTTTCTATGGAGTGAGTTCCAAATTATTTTGCTTGGGCTAAAACGATCTGTATTAATTTGACCCGATAATTTATATTGTGAAGTCCGAATTTAAATCTGATTAAATAATCATAAATGGAAATAAAACAGATAAAAGGAATTGATTTGAATGTTAAAGACTAAATTGAAATTGTTAGCAGGTATGAAATTTTACCAAAAATGCAATGCTGAGGGTAGTTCAGACATTCATATTCTCTTATTTGTAAAATTTTGAAAAATCATGTTTTTTAAGAGAAAAACAAAACAATCAGATTGAGAATCAGTAGTAAAATCCTTCCAAATAAAACCGAAACGAGTCAAGCATATTTAACATTCAGCGTCATCTTAAAAATAGTACGAATAATACATAAATGAATCAATCAACACTTATCAAATAGAATAATTGCCGATTAATTTTTTTGAAATAAATCATAGACATATATTAAATAGTTTTTCACTCTCGAACTCGAAGTATCGAAAAAATATTGTAATCTATACTTATAATAAAGCTCAATGTGTGTGTGTGCGTGTGTGTGTGTGTGCGTGTGTGTGTGTGTGCGTGTGTGCGTGTGTGCGTGTGTGTGTGTGCGTGTGTGCGTGTGTGTGTGTGTTGGCGCTCTACAGGCCAGACCGTTGGACCTACAGCTACCAAATTTGGTATATGTATACCTTGGAGGTCGGGAACGTGCACCTCGGAGCCCTTTTTTCGAATTTTTAATTAGAATTTGAATTAATTAAAATTTAAGCGAAATTTCGACGTTTTTCCGCTATAACTTCCGAAAATATGATCGCACAAACATGATTTTTACATCAATTTAAAGATTAAAAAATTAGCTTTCTAATGGTATCAGTGTTTTAATGTAAAACTCAAGCCTCTATTTTTAACGAATTTTTAAAGAAATATTTTAACTATGTTTTTTTGATCACGTGACCGGATAAAAGAAAAGAAAACAATGACGGAAGTTCAAATAATAATAAAAAAAATAACATCGTAAATCAAGTCTAAAGAAATGATACTTTCAGCACGGGACTGGATAAAATAACATAAATATAAAAAGTGATACTTTCTAAAAAAATAAATGCAAGGCAAAGGATTCTATAATCGTTTGCAATATCTAAATGATTAATTCAATAAATCTTCTTTACGGTAAACCTGATTGAATTTAGACAGGATATGCATTGAATTCCCGACCTAATGGCATATTTCTATAATCGTTTGCAATATCTGTATCATTAATTTAATAATTTTTTTTCGCTTTTTCGCTTTCTCTCAAAAAACATATGTAATATTTTGGCAACATCACCGAAAAATACATTTTTAATATTTTGGAAGCATAACCGATAATTAAAACTGACTGATTTATAAAATTAAAGAATATTATCAAGAAAACGGGTTCTTTTAGAACTTTCCGTCCATCATCTTAAAGAAAATATTAATTTCAGGCCAATAAATGCCCGGAATTACTTCAAGGCTAATGAATATGTGATTTAATTGAAAATTTTAGAACGCATTACTCATGGCGAACCAGCTGGTCGCCAAAGGCGGCTAGTAGACAATAAATTTGCACTCGATATTTTAATAAGTATCCAAGTTTTAGACTTCCCCAAGTCCGAAAAACATTTTGGGGATTATGTCCGTCTCTTCAAAATCTTCTACAGTACATGAATATTGGCTGTATGAACTTCATAAAAAATGTGTAAATTCCTATCAGATTTAGAACGAATTTTAGCAAGAGGAAATTTATCTATTCCGTTGTCCAAATATATGCTAATATAATAAAGTTGAGAGCTAGACAGATAAAATGTAGTAATCAAATTTTGCATCTAAAGTGCAGATATCTATCAAATTTGGGATCAAATCTGTCAAAAAGTTGACTTACTCAAAGTCAATATTCTCGTAAACCTATGAATGCAATGGCTCAAAGAAACAATGGGTTAAATAGATGTATAAAACTTAGTAGGTAATTCTATTACTACAAAGGTGCTGCGTCAAATTTTTATTCCAACCGATTAGAAAAATCGCATACAAAACATAAAATTCCATTTGGGGTTATTATTGTTAAATGCCTAGGATTAATCACCAAATATTTTATTAAAAAAATCACCAAACTTCAGTCAAAATACTACTAAATTTACTTCAAAAATTAATATTTCTTACTTTTTTTACGTTCTTGTACACATATTATAAACAAAGTATAGTAATCAAGTATAGTACAAAGTATATAGTATATATCAAAGTATAGTACAAAAAATTCAAATTTAAGATTTGGATAAATTTCAACGTGTTAGAACATCCTCAGTTCTAAAAACACAATTTTTGAAAATGTCCACCTGTCTGTAACAAAGATAGACGGTTGAACCTAAAAGCAAAACGTTTGGAAACTGATATCTGGTTTTTACACCAAATTTGTTGATTTCAACAAAATTTTATGTAAAATCTTTTCAGAAGAAGGCTGCCTGTCCGGCTGTTTGAATATAAATTAACACAAAACGACGAAAAAGAACGATAGATAAAATTCAGCACATAAATTTATATTTATAGTACAGTAAAAGCTCCTTATTCGCGCTTCCTTCAATCGCGTTTTCACTATTCGCGGATTTAAAAAATGCTACTCAATTCCTATATTGGCAGCTAAAAATTGCTTTATTCACAGATCTAATAAGTACATACATAATAATAAAAAGATTTCAATATGTATCCAACCCAATATCCTTTGTAAATGCCATCAAATGGACTAATAAAAAAAGTAAAATAGATCTTATTACAACTTTGTCTAAAGTATGTTGTTAACTGCAAATTGCAAACATAGACGAAATCGCGAATGGAATAGGACGAGATCGGTTCGAACAGATAGAATCAAGTGACATTCAGGAATTGCTTGAATCGCAAGATGAAACCGACTTGGAGGAAATGTTAAATTCACAGCCCATTGAAGAAGAGGCTTCAACAAGCACTGGAAATGTGACATTTCGTTTGAAAAATCTTAGTGAAGGTTTAAGAATGGCAAATGAGCTTTGCGATTTCTTTATGAACATTGATCCGTCTATGGAACGAAGTCTTATTTTTAAGAGTTAAATTGCTAATATGACTGCTGCCTATCAGTCTGAATGGAAGGAGCTTTTTAAAACTGCCAAGCAAGAGAAAATTACAAAATTCTTCAAACCATTGCCTAAACCTTAAGATAATTAAACAAAATGTTCAAAAACTTCAATTAAATTGATTTTTTATGTATTTGTTTTTTTTATTTGTCACCTAGGAACGTATCCTTTATAATCCCATTTAAATTACCATTCCGTATTCACGATTTCTGTATTCGCGGCATATTTATGGTGCATATACCCCTCGAATAAAGAGCTTTTACTGTATAGACACATGTTGAATTTTGTGCCAAATCCACCAATGATTTGACTGTCTGTTGGTCATATTTTCAGAAACATGTAGATACAATAATTTAAAACAGTGACTTAAATATATGAAATTTGGTATGGGATTTTGTGTCTGCAAGTTCAGTTTTGTGTCAAATTTTTGTTTCAATCAGGTTGAGAAAAACGAGTCTAAAACACTAATTCGATTTTTGGCAATCCAGGGATTAATAGCAAAGGATGAACAAAAGTTTTAGTAAAAAATATCAAATTCTTGTCAATGGTTAATATTTCGTAATTATTGTACGCCAGATGCAAGATTTCTCTGGTATGGCAAGTTAATTAAAGTACATGTGAGAAAGTTTGGGAGATACCACTTCTTCTAGTTTGCCAATTCCATGCAAAGCATTCGTTGCCTGACCCAAAATCTATAATTTTATGGGGAGGCTGGGATATAATACCTTTATTAGAAAATGTGCGACAAATTTTGGAGAATAGCACCCTCATATTTATTTTATTTTATTTAAATATGATAAAAATATGTTTGATTTATTTCAAAATGACTATTGTTATCAATCGGTTATTGTAATCAAAATTCTTAAGTCCTGAAATGATCATATTAAGGGTCAGCTAATACATTCATATAAATGTTTGGTAAAGATGGATACATAAGGAATTCATAATTCCGCATTTAAAAAGTTCGTTAAAATGAAGAACTGAAAAATATTCGGATGTTTACTTGAGTGTACTGAAGTCAGCTGACAATTAGAGGGGAAAGTGTTCAAAAACACAATATGAGTGACTCTATTTTTTATTTTATTTATTTTGCATCAAGCATTTAAGAACTTACAAAGCGTAGCTTGTGAAAGTTCGATACTAATGAGGAGGTCGGAGAAGTAAGTATTCCAAGAAAAAAAAAGTAAAGGAACGAAGAGGGAGGAAAAAACGGACAAGTCACGCGCATGTTTTTTCGTGACTTCATTACGTCAAACGGTCCAGTGATTCTGTAACATTTGCCCTTCGGCCCTGCTGACCCACTTCCCTCCCTCTTTGGACATTAGCCATTTCCTGCGGTGGACACACAATGGCTTTTACTTCTGTGTGAGGTCTAAGTGCACTCTAAATTCTTTTGCGTGCTTTCTGGACTCAATATCGCCACCAACTTTTGAGCGGAGGGGAGAACAAATAGTTCGAAATTATAAAATCAAAAATAGTACTGGTTATTCATTATAGAACCGACAAACTTTAGAATGGGGATGATTGTAACGCTAAACCATTCCATTTGTCACGGTAGGTGTGGATTTGCACGCCTCCAAGACAAAAGTAGCCAAACGAAAAGACAAAAGTTTACATCCCGCTAGACTGCTTAAAAAAAAAGTAATATTCAGTAGTATTTCATAAGATACATGGCTGTAGTTTCGTGCTTTAAAATTATGGGTTACTGCTTCAGGTGGTATATTATATGTTTAAAAAAAATCCTTCTATTTACACACATATATAATAATATTATAAGACCAATGAAAACTAATACAGCATAAATTAAAAGTAACAGAATCAGTTTCACATAAATTTCTTATAAAAATAAAAAAACTAATAAAATTATCCTTTTTTTAAGAAAATAATTATATATTAAAATAATTATATATTTCTCTTAAGGTAAACTCTAAACTTTAGTACAATCTGAGAAATGGTATAATTCATTGAAGAATTTTGGATTGGGAAAGTTTGGGTAGAAGTGATGCATTGAAGCATGACTACAAAAGGAATAGACATAAAATGAAACGTCAAAAAATTCCCTAATACTACATTATGTATTAGGGAATTTTCAAAGTAATTACTTCAAACTATATCCCCAAAACTACTACATGCTTGATATACAGTTTTGAACGAATTCAGACGAGGACCATATCATTCGAATGTTTATCTAGAATACATGTATTGCTATACATGTATTGCTTTTTTGACGTGCCCAACTGTAAGTAACTGCTAATTAAGCACTGACTAATTAAAATTAAATGAAGTTAATTAAGTTGGTTAATTAAATGAAGAAACTTTCATAAACGGTGCTTAAAGTGACAAACAGGTTTCATTTTGTCTATTTCTAATATCGTGCCTCAAATCCACTCACACATCCATATATCCCGATAGAAAAGAAAACTTTAGTGAGTTGTACTAACCTTCAAAGTTTGTCTCAAGATTTTAAAATTACCCTCTATAGCCTTCATCCCTTATACTTCACACAATTTAGAAATGAGAGAATGAATTGTTGCTGTAGTAAAATGCTTTATTTTCCAAGAAAAAGTTAATATTCGACGATTTTATTAATTTTCAAATAAAAATTATTTTTCTAACCCTTTGAGCCAAAGTAGTTTCATGAATAATAATAATCATTTAATTATTTATCTCTAATTACTCGATTGCATACTTCACAATTATAAATGCATCAATAAAGAAATGTTCTTCCTTTAATTAATAATTATTTTTAAAATCAGTATTATTTTATCTGCTTTCCTTCCCTTCTTCCTATATCGAATGTTCTATATATTTATTAGAACATTTTTAGGTATTATAATATTATAACATATGGGATAAATACTGAAATTATTAATTATTGACTCCCTTTACTTGCTGCAATTTAGAGAATATATCCATTTCATTAATGAAGCTCTTATAATATTTGTGAAACATTTAATAGTTTTCACACACACACACACAAATATTTCTTAAATAACTGAAATAAATTCGATAAAATTACAGATTTCGTTTTTATATAAGCATCTTGCAGCAAAAATAATTCGATATTTCGTCTTTATTTTAAGTGCTGCATAAAATGAAGACATTTTTGTAAAAGAAACTGTAAAGCGAAGAATAAAAATTTCAAAAAATTGAAATTTCAGGGTTTTCTCTTTTTTTCTTTATGTCTATGCATATTCTTACATCTTAAACAGCATTCATAACTAATCTTTTCAAATTTGATTATTTTTAATTTCATAATTCTGATAACCTTATTTTAATTTAATTTGATGATTTTAATTCCACTTACACTTTCCAGTTTAATAGAAATGCATAACCTACGTCCTAACATTAGGGATGGCGCGTCGCCTCCGTAATCTTGAGTCCCGTTTTCTAGTTTTG
This sequence comes from Argiope trifasciata, assembly GCA_026543055.1. Lineage (NCBI taxonomy): Eukaryota > Metazoa > Arthropoda > Arachnida > Araneae > Araneidae > Argiope > Argiope trifasciata. The sequence continues at coordinate 787,262 of JAPMOQ010030238.1, forward strand.
GTTCGGGCACGGATATTCTAATAGTGAGGTGTGAGAAAGAGACTCCATGTAAATAGGGTTGTGCAAATGATCATGTGAGTTTCATCTTATGAGCTGGAAATTTAACTTCTGCCTTCGGAAGGCTCAGGGGCCTTTACCCTCAGAAGCTACTGTACAAACTCGACTTACATAGCTGACATCGTCAGAAGATTTGTATATGACAATTACTGTAAGTAACAAAAACAATAGAAATTCATTAAAATGGTGCAATTCTAATATTTTAAAATTGTCAGCAAAACATATTAAATTTTCTTATTCATATCTTCGAAATTTATTTTGAAAATAATAAAACTCCAGGGCAAAAGTTTGAATATTTTAATTCAAATGTTCCAAAGAGCCACACTGCATGCAGAAATATAATGAATATTTTAAAATTAGATTATATTCTTCGATGATTTTTTGTAAAGTACCGATCGGAAGCAGAGGTGCGAATGAAAAAAAGACACACATTGGCCTGCAGTAAGTTTAGTTGTATAAACTTCCCGTTTTTGAAGCAACACTAGAGCTATTTTGGGACGGACCTCATAATTTTTATTCATGATCAGATAAGATGACATCTCAGCTGGTACCCCCTTCTACAAACATCCATAACACATCAGTGGGAGGACATTTGGCACAGAAGATTTAGCGTATCCCCACACCAGCTTATACGACGGTTCTACGTTGGAATCGGATCTTGAACAAAAAACCTTTAGTTCCGACGTCCAGACCTTACCAACAAGCCATCGGGGTTATTGAACTTCTAAAAGTCTACGAAATTTGGTGATGTTGATTAGAGTAAGTCGCAAGCGATCATATCACGCTGGAACCCTTGAGAAAATTACAATAAAATTTGTGGCTGTCTGAATCTGGTATATGTTCGATCCGTTGTTAAAGATCAAACTTCTATGTGCGGATGTGGCGTGAAAGTTCAGGAAATTTGGAACTGTGGTGGTCTGATGGTAAGATTTCGGCTTCGGAACCGGAGAGTTTCAGGTTCGTAACTCAATTCCACCGTGTAAATAGTTTTGGTGCACGTTAAATCCTTCTGGGACAAAAGTCCTCCAGATGGTGCAGTGCCGACAGAGGGTGGGGATGCCGCTTCGAGTATCGTCCTCGTCATCTGACCATGGTTCAGGATTGCAAGGTCCATTACAAAATAGCCCTAGTAGTGCTTTTAAACGGGATATTAATTTAATTAAACTAAATTAAACCAGGAAATGTCAACCTGATCATCCAGCGAAGGACCGTAATTAGAAAATTCCTCGCGAAAAATACTTCCTGTTGACTTAAAAGGAAATTCAAGAAAATCAAACCATGTTTGCTTAAATATATGAAGAAAAAAAATGATTTGTTTACTTAGTTTAGTTATATTAAAGTCCCGTTGTAAAGCAACACTAGGGCTATTTATGAAGGGAAAAAAAACGAATTAACACTCTTGAAGTTTAATAAAAACACATCATTTTTACACACTTCTATTAGACTTTACATCATATTTGTCTTCAAAAATAATTTTGTGGTGCTGAATCGGAAATGTCAACAGGTGTTATGTAGAACAATTATTGAAATTGCAAGTTCTATAAAAGAGCAAGCATGATTGCAAAGCCTTTTAATTTATATTACTTGTAAAATCAGAAATTGGAGATTATTCTGTATTTAGATAGAAAATGAAGTAACTTTTTTAACAAAATAAAAATAAAAATATTAAGATATAACAGAAAAATTATTTATCTTTCAGAAACTTGATAATCCTTTATAAAAGAAAATTTACGAACACTTAAAAAACAAATAAGTTAATATTGTTGTATAATTAATATAATTTTTGTATTTTGTACCACCTTTCTTTTAATTTTCCTGATAAAAAATATTAACTTACTCAACAAAAATGGATAATTTAATAGTTAAGAAAAATTTAAGTCGATAGATACATCATAAATAAGCAATATGGATTCTGAAATTTTACTACATATTATCAAAAAACACGAGCAAAATAACTATAACATGTAACATTAATGTTCAAAACTGCACCGAAAAGTGCAATTTAGAAGAACTTTTGTTATTCTGTTTGAAAGATAACACATAATTATATCGAAATTGGCTGATAAAAATGCTCATGTTTTGCACTGCTAGATGCTTATACATTTAGTAATAACTCATTTAAAAGTTATTTCATAATTTTTCTTTAAACTGCTATTTACAATAGCAATCATTCAAGCAATAACGAATTTATCAGAACATTTAAATTCTTCTGTTTAATTTAGAGTTTATTAAAAAAGATTGTACCGAGAAAATCGATTGTTTCTTGCTTATGCTTGAAGCAGCAATAATATTCACATAAAAGGAGCAGATAGCTAATTTAAGAACTTAACTCACTCTTTAGTACTATTAATACGATTTGACGTGAACTAACTCATCCCCTTCCCCACCCCACCGATTCTCACGATATAACTCTTAATTGCATACCATCAGAAGCAGGGTTAGAAAGTGAAAGTTTCTTTTCCCCCTTTATTTCTGCAGTTATTGACCGTAAAATGAAGGTATAAAAACCAGATAAATTTAATTGAATATCGTGCATTTGTAGGATGTTAAAAAAATTGTTTCGTAGCACTGATCAAGCGTTAAATCAAACAAATTACTTTTATATGGACTGAACTTCTTTTAAACATTGTGGAATTATGAGGAGAAAAAAGGCAAAGTTCACAGCTTATACACAGAAGCGAGAAAAAATAAAAATTCTGAAAAAAGTCTCACGAAAAGTTTCTCAAGACCTTTATTTGTTTTTGAGGAATTTCCGATGCTTTTAAAAACATACATCACAGAGAAAATTTCGAAAGCGGCTTTGTGCGTAACTATGAGTCAAAATGCGTGGCGTAGATAGTTTAGAAAAAGCGCTCCTGACTGAATTGAGCAATTTTGTTCCAGCAATTTACAAATTAAAGTGAGCAACAACAACAACAGCAAAAAAGTCAGTTTTTTTTCTCTCCGTTTTTGGAGCGAAGGAAATTGCTTTTTTTAATAGATTAATAAATATAGAATGGTACTGATGTGGTTCTATTTCTTAACATAAAATTATTACTTGACAATATAGAAATATCGTTGATTAAAAAAATTAACATTTACTAAAATAAGAACGATAGCGCTAAAAAAAATACTGGTAAAACAGACATTTCTAGTAGAAAAAAAAACAATCAACCAGCCTACAATTATGTATCCGCATATTCACTCATTCATATATGCAATAATGTAAACAAAATTAATATTAAAATGACTCGATTAATTTTAGATTTACAAAACAGTATTTGAATTGTAAGAAATGGAAAAATATTGTAAATAATCCTCATTAAATCGTGTTTTAAATATCAATATCCATTAATATACTTAAACCTCTGATCATTATGATCATAAGATACATATAAAGTGTACGAATATCCAATAGAAGCTCCCATTAGATGTCATTACAGCTAAATATTATTGTATTTTTATATTTATTGACAGATTATTTTTTGCGAATGAGGATTACGAATTTTGTATTTTTCTGTTATATTTACACCCATGGGAGGGGATAGTTTTCATCTGGACTAACAGCCCTAGATAGACTATCGAGATAGCTAGTGTTAAATTCAGCTCCGGCAAAAAAGATAAAACTTTTTACCAAGTCATGCTTTTTATTTTGAAGTAAACAGAAACTTTATATTTGTTAAAACTTTAACTTGTATTTGTCTTATCATTGCTAGTTCACCAAAATATATATCAAAATTACACAGCAAAACTTAGGAAAGTTAATGAAATAACTAGTATTATTAGTGGTGTATGGAAATAGTACAACCTACATTTTAAGAGTAAATGTAATTTATGTGTTTTGCATCACGAAAATATTTGAGCAAATTTGACATATCATAGTGACGCTATTTTAAAATGTTTCTAAATTTTATAGTGTACTCTGCATTATATTTAGAAACTTTCAATATTTCAATGGCAATTTGTGATCTGCGATTAAACGGTATCTTGATTTTATTTTATTGGACTAGCACGCTGTTTTGAAATTATATAAAAGTTACTTTGTAATTGACTTTCTTATTTTGAATCATGGTCACAAAAAGAGGAAGATTTTTAGAAAACGTACTTCAAAGTACGATTCACATCTGAAGGTTTAAACGTGTACCAAGGCCACGTATAGTAGAAATGAGTCCTGGATGTAGTTCCCCACAATGTGAAGTTGATATCTTTTACTAAAAAAGTTCACATTGACCACTTTTAAGAGAATTTTTTGGCAGCACAAAAGTCACTTTGTTGTATTACAGCTTAGTGCAATCCATTTTGATCGCAATTTATTAGTGGCATGTTTTATAAAGGTATTTTTGAAAGGTATATCGAAAATACAATAGATAAATAAAGCAAAACATTCCTGATTCCTTTTTTTAAAAATAATTGTCAGCTTTCATGAGTTTCAAGCCTATTTCGTTTGAAATTGCTTTGGTCTTGCTATTGGTTCAATTATTTTAAAATTAATATAAAATTACTAAATGATTTGCTTGCATTTTAACAAAATTTTCATTTAGCAGCCGAGTGAGAGATTTATGGATATTTCGTAAAAGAATTTAATCAAATTGGGATATGAATGGCAAATTTAGTTTTCTGACAACTTTTTTTCATTAATGAAATTCCAGCTACAACGATAATAAAAACTTAAATGCTTTAAAGAAAATGTTAAGTAAACGAATATTCGGAGCATATTCCTGTTAAAGGATTGAAGTTCAGACAAATTCTGTTTGAATACATTGATTAATGCACGCATGAATGTACTTATTATTTACTCTTGAATATAAAATCTACTTTCGAAAATTCCATAGTAAAGAAGTGATGTTCTTCACATTTCACAAGTATATACTACACAAATTGTTGTTTCTAGATTAAAATACTTTTTCAAAATTTAAAATTATTATTTTAAATCTGTTGCTTTCAATACTTAAACATATACACTATTAATTCTGAAAAGTAAACAATAAAGCTGTTTGATTTTCTGAATAACATCATGAAAGTATCTCTGTAATTGCTACTGGTCTAAGTAAATCACAACTCATGCAGCTGATTTTAATCAACGGTTTTTCCCCTCCTTGTATAAATTTTCAGAGATTTTCAGAAAAATAAAAAAATAAAAAAAGAAAAATTTAAAAAAAAATTGTTGCAAATCTATAGACTTATAAAATTTTTCAATCCTTACTTCCTTAATAAAGAAATAATTAGATCTGCGGTTTTGGTGCGGTTTTTCTGAAACTTATCAAATGGCTAAAGAAAATCAGATATAGAACTTCATTTCTTAACTCAGAATTAGAAGTTAGCCAATGACAGCTTGGGTTTACAGACCAAATATAGTTCGAAATATAGAATTTATACTTACTATTTGCTTAATAATATTACTTGCTTAATAATTTATAACTTATTATTTGCTCAATATACTTTTGAATGAAATTATTAAAATATATTTCAATTAATTATATTAATAAAATTATAAAAAATAATAATAATAAATAATTTTAATAATACAATTAATTATATTAAATAAAATAATTAAACATATTAATAGCCATGAAATTTAATAAGAGGATCCATTATATCAATTGCTCAGTAAAGAACCAAGAAAGGTGGAGAGAAATCGTTCTGTAATCAGATTGAAAATAGTAAATTAGAAGGAATAAAAATTGCAAAATCCATCCATGAACGATATTAACTTCAAATTAGTACTGCTTCATTTTTATTAACAACTAGCAAGTACTGGCGTGTTGCTGCGGCAGAATAAACATTGTTTGAAATTTGAAATAATTATCTTGTTTCATCAGGAATAATAAAAAATATATATTTTCTTCTCGACAGTGAATACATTAATTGAAAATGAAAGATATATAAATGAAAAGTATAAAGAAATTTTTTTCTTCGTTTTTTACTTAATAGACATAGTTATTGTACTACGACTATAACCTTCACGTAATTGCAAGCAATAAGTTGGCAAAATTTTATCGTAATCGTATGAATAGCACATAAGATACGAACAAGCAAATATTTATTCATATATATTAGATATAATAACTGTACTCTGCCTATAACCTTCGAGCAAGTGCAAGAAATAAATTGACAAAGTTTTATTGCAATCTTATGAAGGATATTACATTACATAAAATAAGAGCATTCATTTTTACTTATTAGATTAAATGGTTTCATTAAAAAACTGCTTATAATATGCACTTAAATGGCTCCAAATGTTTTTAAAACAAAATCTAGGAATTAATATTTATTATAAAGATATGTGGCAAGAGAGATTGGCTAGATTAGAACTCGGGACCTTATTGTTTGTAGCCGAGTAGCATAACCACTAGACAAAAGTAATTACTCGTATCCGGAAGTTTATTATTGGCTTAACACACCACCACAAGTATATATAGAGTTGAATTATTATATATATTATAGAGTTGAATTATGTAAGTTATAAACAAATTAATCGTGGAAAGCAACAGCCAAAGATAAAATTTCCTCCTTCGTATATCCCGAAATAAGCAGTTAGAGAATTAATGATTCTACAATAATTGTTATTGATTTGACTTTTAAATAAATAACTTTTTAATAAGTTTCATATAATAATTAATCGTTTAGAAATTTAATTTCCTTTTCCAGAACTAGATAATTTTCTATAGATTGCCAGGAAATGAGGTGGAAGGAAAAGTCGATGTCATTGCATCTATTTACAAAACTCACAACTCAATTTTCTACCCATTCATCCCCTATTCTTCATCAATTCCAATCAATGTCGACAAAATACTTTCGAATCGAACACTAGCGTGACCTGTCACGGGTTGACTGTCGTAAACATCCAAGGGTCGACAATTGGCAACAATGTCCTCCGATCTGACAGCTCCGAGGAGAACGTGAGTAAATGGAGCCATTAAGGGCCTTTTTAATTAGGAAAAGGATATGCAAAATGGAACAATGCCCTTATCTGGATTCTCCATCTTGCTGGCGAAGTGGGCCACCGGATATTTAATTTTAAGGCGCATTAGATGAAGTGGTATGAAACGTCTTTTCTTTTAATTAGGGTGTTGTTGTTCTTCAGCGCATTAAGATTTGAATTGATGCCTAAAGAAGAGATTTCGAGTAAATACAGTCGTGATATAATCTATACATAGTATAAAATGAAGTCCCCTGAAAGCGTCTGTTTATTTGAACCTCAAAAACTCGAGAAATAGTTATCGGGGATTGGAGATATATTTATCATTTTGTGGAGCATTTATTGGGAAGGTTTTAGTACATTAAAATCATATCAAAATTAAAAAAAAGAAAGTTTCATAATTGCAATTTTAATTACTCCGCGCATAAACGAAAACCTCAAACTGTGCATATGCAAATAGCAAGAACTGTGGTATGCATAAACGATACGTTTCTTTGTTTACTTCTGATTTTAAACAGCAATTCAAGTCTCATTAAGCACAAAAGAAGAAAATCCATCCTTGGATGGATCTCAATAAATGACTAAAAGCTTTATTCTATAAAAAAATTGTTTTGTAACTATTTTTAAAGCTCAAGTTTAAAGTTAATTTTTCTTCTTGGATTCTATAAAACTGGCAACATTATGAGGGTACTGCTAGTAAGTTTATAAGGGAAAAAAGGAACGGTTAGTTTGGCTTTATGGAGTAAAAGCATTATTTGACCATTCCGAGCCAAGCATATTGGAAAGAAAGGGATTGCTTTATTAAGGGATTGCTAAGATAATTTCTATAATTTAAAACATTTTTAAAATATTAATAATGACTAAAGATCAATGGTTGGCAATAACAACAATCTGTATACATAAAACACTACCGTTTGTCGGTAGTGTTTTATCGGGTTTGTTACTAAATGTCGAAAGGTAGCAGTCAAATATAAACAAACATCACATGAATTTCAGATTGTTTCATTCATTGAACACTTTTACAGCTGTACTTCACTTGGCTAAGTAATGGAGTAGCAAAATATTATTAGAAAAGTTCTGGAGATGTTCACTATGTCAATAAAGAGGATATCTAGTCATAGAAAAGAAGATATTTAAAAAAATCAAAAACAGACTTCAAATACCTTAATTTGGGGCAAAAAAAATGGCTTAAATACTGCTATAAAGTAATCATGGTAAGGTATAACATCGATTGATGCTAATCATCCAAACTGTCCAAAAGGCAGCAAACCTAAATATATACCAGAAATGCTAACAAACAGCTTTTAAAGTTGCATTAAAAATTGTCAAGATTATATTTGGCTGGAAATCACTCTACAATTTTTGATTTTGGCTCCCAATATTAATCTAAATTCTAGCCATAATCGTTATGTCTTGCCTATGGAAGTTAATGCTCTTATTTTTGAAAACAACAGCCTTAGAAAAATAATTTTTGTCTTACATTAAGACTTCAAAAATAACTATTTTAATTATATAAACTTCATTTTTTACAATTTTTAACTTTAATAATATCTTAAATTCAATTTTATGCACTGTCTGAAACAGTATTTTAAATAATATGATAAATTTATGATAAATAATAAATCCTATTTTAGCCCACCTCTGGCTTCTTTTTCAAAATCTTGCCAAACCGAAAGTATTTGAATTAAAAGGTTAAAAAAAAAGAATTCTTACCTTTCGCCAAAAAATTCTTATTATTCGCCAAGGTGGGCTAAAATAAGATCGACCCATATGATGGAATTCAAATTTTTCATCAAAACATTCAATTACGAACTTCTGTTAGTCATGAAATACATTTTTTCATTTTTTGTTAGATTTCATGTCCACTATTATTTAATAAAGTAGTTATTTTTTAATTTGCAGAAAATTGTTTTCATTAAATTCATTTGGTTTTGTCATCAAATTATGAGGTGAAATATATTTTTAAAGAAATTTATCCCATATTACTAATTAACAGCCTAAAAAGTCAATAATCTGGCTAACAAATCGGTCGCTAAATTCAGGGAGTTTAATATAATGAATTTTGTTTCTTAAAATCAAAATTGCAAAAAGTTCTGTAAATTGTCACGTATTTGAAAACTGTAAATTAATTGCATCCATTTTATTTAAATGATGCAATGAATGCCAGAAATCACCACTATAATAATTTGAAATATCATGTTTTACTTACTTGAAAAGCCCGGACTGTTTTTCTAAGCTCATTTGCTTTATAATAGAATCAATGAAACACAAGTTCAGTTTGGTTTCATAGGAAGTATCCATGCCATTAAATGACAAGAAATTACAGATGAAAGATCGATTTTTATCATTTCTTTTGCCGCAAGTTTATATTACAAATATAATTTCGACAATTTCGTCGTCATTGCTATTAAAGTTCTCAAAGAAACACAAAGGTTTTATTGCGTTAATGTCTTTGCCAAATAAACTAACCTTGTTACATAAATGTTGGCATTTTTCGATAGTATTATACCAGTAGATATGCAAGAAATTATCGTACCAGAGCTCAGACATCTTACCATATATATTATTCTAATCTTTCATTGAATTTAATCCAGTTTAAAAGTTTAGATTTTGTTGCATTTTACGATGCAAGCTATTTTACAATTATTAAATATCAAGAGGCAGCTAACAGTCATATACCGCTTATATTAATTGACATAATTCAATATCTGAATCATCATACTGATTTATTTCTTGTAAAACTGCAACTAACATCTTATGTGGGAGGCTTACAAAGCATATCTTTTTCAAAAATATGATTTTATAATTATTAATTTGATTTCATAATCAACGTAATAATGAATTATTTTAGATAATCAAAGAGATTTATCATATTTACTTAAAGAATCATTTTCAGATAAAACAATTGTACAAGACATAATTTACATTATTAAACTTAAGAATTCAAAAAAAAAATTAATTCTTTTTTCCATTCAAATATTATAAAGTGGTCACATCATATTGGGTGTTTGTTGATCAGTATTAAATGAAAATAAATTATTTCTCTTTTCAATATTCTGCTGTTGATAAATATTTGACCAGTTGTTTAAACGAAAATCTTTGTATATTAAAGCCTTTTAAAATGCAACCGTAACTGTAATAACAAAGAATGTAAACATTTTTCTTGAAAAACTTCTTCAAATTTTATCTTAGAAACCTGTCTTTAAAGATAAATTTTTCAAATGTAGGTTAAATAAATTTTGATCTACATAACAATGAAGTAGACTTTTAGAATATAAATTTGTCTAACGGGCCGAATTTTTTTTCTGTTTTAGCGTAAGAAAAGTGATATATATATATATATATAATACACCATTTTATCCACTGATTGAATTGGTTCAAAACTTGAAAAGGGTCTACACTTTAGATACTCAATCTGTATATCAAAATGTATTTACTTACCTTTCTATATTTTGTTATTATCGTGAACCATGTAAAAGAATTTCACTCAAATTTTGATCGAACCTTTCGAAATTTAATAGGATATGTCCAAATTTGATATATTTTATACTTTTTGTTCAAAAAAACTTATAAATTAGTGTGCTCCTAGGTAAGACAGAATTCCGAAAATATGTTATTTTCAGATTTGAGGAGGTCTGAAATATGATGATTTGTCAAAATCTCGATTTCAAACATTTTGACTATTACGATATTTTATCTTTGTACTCGGCTTACGAAGAAACAACAAGCAATATTTCAGTAGTGACATAAGCTATTACAGTTTATATATATGTTAGAACTTATAGAAATTCTTCCAATGATGCATACAATGCATACATCGCCTTACAATGCGATTTTCTGTTGCGCAATGTATCAACATCGTTATAATGTATATATTTTATGTTTTCAGTTTCATCATTTCTGTAGCAAGTGCATAAATTATATCCGTACAAGAAACATGCTAATTAATTTATACTCCTATCAGGTGCCCCAAGCTAAAAAGATTGTCAAAAGATTGAGGACAATGTTTATTCCAACGGTTCTCGATTGTAAATTTATATTCTTAACAGCTAGTGACACTTAAAAATTATCACATGAGTAAGCATATTAACTTCCAACGATCTACGAACGAGCATCTCAAGGAAATATGCATGGAAGAGATAGTGGCAAACATTTATTTAAAAATCCAAGGTCAGCACTTCTCTAATGAATATGCAATTAAAAAAAACAAATCACACTTAAAATTCCTGAGATATTTTTGCGTTTCATTTCATCCAAATGAAAAAAGAGATCACATCATTATTCCCACATTTTCACTCTTCATATTTACCGTTTTTCAAGTTTTGTTTTTGAATACTTCACGAGGATCAATGCCGTGTGAAAAAAGACTCAATCTTTGAGCAACGTTGAAATTAATGCATATATAACTTTCAAACTTTCAATGATTGCTGAAAAGAACTGGTAGAAAGAAAATAAGAGATTTTTCGAATAAAAGTCGAGATCCCTCTTGGAGCACTGACCTTTAGCGGCTAGCATCAAAGGGAGAAAGTTAGTTGCAATATTTTTTTCTTAATGTCTATGTATAATGCGTTTATGTACATATAAATTCATGGATAATTTTTTCGTGTTCACGTCATTTATTATTCTTTGAGGAAGAAGGGCAAAACCAGTTTTAATAAATAAAAATCTCTTCACGCGATTTCCGAAAAAGGATGTGTGCTTTGGTTTCGACTGAAGTTTTCAAGGTTTTTCCTACTCTGTCATTGAAGTTTTTATATTGGTGGACTCGGATGCTTTGAGGAAGTTCTTTGAGTTTTTGAGATAATTTTACGGTGCCATTTTGAGTGGAAAATGAGGAGAATTTTATGCACAGTGAAGTTTTGCATAACTCAAGTGCAAAAATAAAAAAAGAAAAGTCTGAGAAAACATATGATAGAAAAAAAAATTATGAAATTATAATTTGGATTATGTAAAGGCTGAAAAAGCTCGTCATAATATCAATACATATAAAAAATATGAAAAAAATATCGAATGGGGGGGGACCCTATGAATTCAATGTTTAGTTTGTGAATTGCTTCCAGTGAAGCATATCGTGACCTTAGACAATGCACATTATGAGACCTTGCTTTTCATAAAGTGATGAATTTAGTTTTACATTTCAACACTATTTTGAGTTAAAATAATGTTAATGTTTTATTTTAGATTATTTTTTGTAACTTTGTAATAATACGTGCATTATTATTTCATTATTTTAATCCATGATTATGTCAACTAACTTCTTATTCACTATTTATGCTGATTTTTTTTTGTTCTTAAATATTATAAAAAACTAATTGTTGTGAGGCCGGGATACCCTTGTTGGTAGGGCCTTGGACTCGCATCTATTAGATTGTGATTTCAAACCCCGTCGGTCGAAGACTCTCCGCGTATGTGGTGACTGGGGCACATATAAATCTCTCGTGTCGAGAGTAATAAGCAGTGGGGATGCTGGTTCAGAGGTGATCTTTCTCTGATTCATGTCTAAATTACGATATGTGGTGAACGAATGAGATGCATGAATGAAGTTCGCCGCATAAAAAGGGTCTTGCTCATGAGTAGCTACTAAGTCATATTCTTGGGCCTAGTTGGCACTACTGAAAGAAACATTCACTCGACTTAAATCGGTGACAGATAACTGTCAGCTGGTTTCTCAAGTGCTGTAAGTCGCAACAACCAATGGTCGTAATGGAATAGACATGAATTTTATCAATGATACTCAGAAAGCGTTCATATTATGCATGTATTATAATTCATAGAGTTCGTACGTTTTAAAAAATTATTTAAATTATTAAAAAATTATATTTGTTAACTAAATTAAAAAACTTCTATTAAACCTGCTCGCAGTTTTATTTAGATTGATTGATTAGTTA
>JAPMOQ010030238.1:800114-832004 GCA_026543055.1 Argiope trifasciata
CAGTTTTATTTAGATTGATTGATTAGTTAGTGTTATTTGATTTATTAGTAAGAGATAAGTCAATGGCTGAGGGGACTATTTTGGGATGAATCTCACGATTTTGAACTTTGAGTACATACAGCAACGTCTTACACATCATGGTTTTTTCAAACATCTGCAACACACCAGTAAAAGAACGTTTTAGTACGTAACTTATATAAAGTACATCAATCTTATGATTTTGAACGGGGGGGGGGGAATTATTCTAAATTTAGATCATATAGAGCTTTCAAAGTTGAAATTCAGGAACTGCAGCGAGATTGAATTATAAAGCTACATTTCCTATTTTCGGCTGCAAGTCCTTTATCGCCCACATGATTGAGTCCAATTTTAAATTCTTGAAATCCGTTAATAACATGGAAACTTTACCACTTGTTTAAGCCGAAGTAAGTTATTACATAGTTTTTCAAGTATCAACCCAAATTCGCTTTACGATTCTTGAACATAAGAATAAATTATTATCCTCTGGTTTAATTATTTAATTCTGATTTTTACTCACTTCTGGTGAAAATTTATTGTAAGGTTGAGGTTAAATAATACTTAAGTTTTTATATTTTATATTTACTCTAATCTCTAATTCATTTTTCTACAAAAGAAAAATATCGTAATTTTTTTTTTTAATTTCTAATCTTGGAGACAGCTTAGAGCTCTTTCTTTAAAAAAAAACTGGAAGAATAATAAAACAAGGGTTTTTCTGATAGGCTTACAAACTTTAATTTATGACCGAATGAAGATAGATATTGAAAAAGGTAAAGAGAAAATTCCATGAAAAATATCTAGATTCTAAACACTCAGGATCCAAATAAATAAAGATTCAGCAGCTGACTTGCAAACTGCGGCATTTTGCAGTTTAGGCTGTACGTGTTTATAAGGCCTATTTTTTATGACTATGCCAATTCAATTTCACTATCTTAACGTAAGCAACAACGTAAGCAAGCAACGTAACGTTAACAAGCAATTATTTATCTTAGATTAATATTTTAATTAAGAAAAAATATGAGAAAGTATGTTATTCATTTATTATGACTCCTAATTGTTCAATTTTCAAGCTTTGAAGAAATATTATCTCTACGTACCCTAGTCTCGGGAATTTTGACTGTTATAGGACTTTAGGAAACTTTATTATACCTTTTTAATTCATAATTTTAATGTTTAAAATCAAATATTTTATTTTCCAATACTTCCCCTCTTGAGTAAGACTAATAAATGTACGTATTTGTGTATTTGTGAAAAGAGCAGACATAATATATTTTGTACAGTGAAAATTTTCTTAAGTACTTTTTTTCTGTTGATACAATTTATACAAATATTTTTCGAAAAATCCCCGAAAATATTACCGAAATGTTGTTTAAATTTTACTTTTAGGTAAAATTTCTTATGAATAAAGATTTTGTTCTCTCAGGACTTTCATTTCATGCACATCAATACTGGAAAATTGCCTCTTATGATGTTTGCAATCACCTCTTATTGTTCTTTCCAATTTTAAGGCAGATTCCGATAGGAAGATTACCTATTTCAATGGTTCTCATGACTCATCTTCAGGAAGATTTCTGCCGTTCTTTACTGATCATGATCCCTAAACCACTATTTGTTAAAAAATTTGTGTCTGTGCTTGGGTGCGTAAGTATTGAAAATAGAAAAATAAATCAAATTAGTACTTCATTAGGACGAACAACTTTAGTATTTAAAGTTTTTCGATAACTGCACTATATTAGACGTTAGGGGTTAAAAAGTGATTTTCTAGCAATAACTTTGATTGTTTCTAACATGAACAATTTAAGCCAAATATTAGCTCAGATGTGAAGGAACCTGTCTTTGCTTTCCAACTCGCCAAAAGGAATTTTTAAATCAAACTATTACTATATATTGCTGTTTTTTCTTATCACACTGGAATTGAACTCGTATTCAAACCAAGTCCAAGAGATCGAGGAATGAGGCTAAGGATCCCTGAGCAGAAGTCTGATTTTAAATCATATGCAGATGACACTCATACTCTCGTTTGTACAACCTTTTTAACCGTGGCTTTTTCGCACACCTAATAGATCAAATACAGACAGAGAAAAACCCTACCCGAACCAGGACTTAAAAACCCATGATGCCTAGATCACGGGGAAGACACGCTACCCCTTGGCTTGGATTCTGCCATCATGAACATATTCAAAGATATACATAAGACGTTTTGAGCTCTTTGTATAATAGAACATTTTTGTTTGCTTACTTCCTGTGTTTATAAATGTCAAAAATAAAATATTAACATTTGCAACCCTTAATTAGAATCTAAATTCACCTGGAGTTGCATTACTGCAACAATGATTTCATGTGAGAAATCTTATTAGAAAAAAAAGAACGCACTCAGTAAACAGCAAATTAATTAGGATAGGCTTTATGAAACAAGCGTCACACTTCCATCTGCAAAACAATAATTTGAAACATCGTTTCATCTGTTATTTTCCTCCGGTTTACGTTTTTCCGCGTCTAGTCAATAATTTACAAAGGAGTGACCTTGATTAGAACCGCGTAAAAAGACGGGCGTATATTTGTCTAAAAAGACCAATACTCGACCCATTAAAGCGTATCTAAGATTTTATATAGCTATTGATACGCCACAAAGGGACGCGGAAACTCAGGCTACTCGTCAGAGGAAAAAGGAAAAGTCTGCGAGGCATAAAGGAATGTATCTAAAGCACAAATATCCCAAAACTTGTATTTGAGCTTCATTTGGAAAAAAATTAGCGCTTTCGGCTCTCTTATTGATAAAGTTACTTGAGATGAGCTTAAGCTGACATGAAACGTTCGGGTTGTTTTTTAATTTAAGGAAGTTTTTTAAGGTCAATCAAAACTGCAGCATGGAACTTAATAGATAAATCGAAAGATAATTTTTATTAAGTAACAAATTAAGCTTTAACATTAAAAATATTGCGTATTTTATATGAAATAGTAATGCAAAAATGATCTCTGCTCCTATTTAAATTCCTGATTTGAAGTCTTTTAAATTCAGCATGATATTAAACCATCGGGAGTAGTCTCACTAAAGTATTCCCGCAATCTCTTCTTATATGGTATGAGTACACAATAGTTAAGAAGTATCAACCTTTGACGTGGATTAAGCCTTTTTACTAAATTCATCATATCCCTGGCAAGTTATTTGGCGAATTAATCTCTGGCATATGCTAATGGTATTCATAAATATAATATGTGTTAATATTTGTTTTTCTTCATCCGATTGAAACAAAAATTTGAAATAAACCTGCATTTGCAGTCACAAAATCACAGACAAAATTGATATCTTTAAGGTCTTTGAATTATTGCGCTTATTTATTTCTGTAAGTACAGAATGACAGGCAATCAAACATTTGTCAAATTTGGCTCAAAATTTTACAGTTGTCTACACTGTAGGTATTAAATTTATGTACCGAATGTACAGCTGTCTTCATTTTGTAATATTCAAACATTCGGCAGATGAACTTATTCAGAACGGATTTTACTGAAAATTTGACATAATTATATATGAAAATTCGGAGCAAAGACCGTCTACCACATTTTAATCGTTCAAATCGTTTTTGAGTAAATTTTTTTTTACAGGCAGGCGGACATTTTCCTTAATTATGTTTTTTTAACTCAGGGAGGCTTAAAACAAGTAGATTCGTCAAGATCTTTTATTCAAATTTTTTGATGATCACTATACTTTATACTTCATACAAGGGAAAATAAAAAAAAAAAAGCTGTTAATTTTTCTTTCTTCCCTTTCGAGTAAAAGATTTTTATATTCAGAATCCATTTCCTGAATGTTTTATACTACATAATATAAAGCAGGAAGTTTTATACAAGTAATGAAACCAAAATTCGACTGACTGTAATATTAGCCACAAACTGATCAAATTCCATTTATCTAAATCATTACCTTTATGAATGGCATTTAAATGCATGCAAAGATATATACTGACAAACAGTCAACCATCGACAGATTTGGCTCATTCTTTGATACGGATCTATATTCTAGATTCCCATGTATCATTTCTTTTTTCAAATGATGTGTTTCCAATACTGCTTTGTGATTTTACAACTTGGCATTGGCCAGACCATACAGAGTTGCCTTCGTTGCTTGACTGTCTCTGGCTGGAGATATTATTCGATCAAAGATTTAGCTTCTTACGACGGACCCTAATGTGTATTAAATTCATCAGGGGGAAATGTTTACTTGCTTGAGCAGCAAGGAATTTTTACTATAGCAAGCATTTTGCAATCCAAGGTATTGCAAAATCTGAATCCCCCATTTTCAATCAAGAGTTCAATTTAATCTCAAAACTTTTTTAACTTAATAAACAGAAAAAAGGATAAATTTTTTTACTGAAAATTTATACGATTTTATTTCATTATTTATTTATATCACGTTTATTCATAATTATACTCAAGGGGTTCCACTTTTGTTCGCAATTGCATTTAAGACGACTTTTGCTGTTTATAAATATTGTATAAAAAGGTTGGAACATTATCATTTTTGCACTTTATAGAGTCTTATCCTAATGTTTTATTATTCATATAGTTTTACTTTTTACAAAGTCATTTATTTTGCAATTTTTTAAATAACATTTCTTAACTGATAACCCCTTTTAGTCCCGCTGCTCTTCAATCAGAAATCTGCCATTGAACCTTTGAGAAGGAGAAAATGTTCAAGTGTGACCGTATAATTAAATACAAAATTACAAATATAGCCAGTTTCTAGTACAAAGATCTAAATCAGGTATAGGTTCTAGATTTGGTGTAAATCAAGTTCATCCTTAATGATCGCATGTCATCTCTCGTATAGAAACATTTTATTTTCAGATATACCGTGTATAAAAATTTAACCATCTAGCATAAAAATAGTATTCCACAGACTGAGATCAAATAATTTGAACTCTGTCAATATGTTTTCTATAAAAACAACAAATTTAAAGCTAAAGCATTTTTATTAATTCTCATTTCAGGAAAATAACAAATAAACAACATATTCTCTGCATTTTTTTTGTAGTTTAACAAATGTTGTTTTTTCCTTAGTGAATGATCTCAACACTGATTTGACCATCGATAGCAGTTACAAGGAAAAGATTAGCACCCAAACTTCTCGCTCAGTGAATCCGATGATATTTATCATTCGACCGGAAATACTAATCAAAATTTACCACGAGATAGCGGTGCTCAACATCACTTTACATTTTATACGCCGGAAGCGCCTCGTCTTTAAGAACGATTGTTGAAGTTTTATTATCATCGCCATTTCAACAAAAATCGTGATAGAAGAGGGGAGAAATGCGTCATAAACTGCATCTTTGTCTTGATTGCCAGAAGGAACGTTTTTTTTTTTTTTAATGATGTATAGAAACTGTTTCCAAAATTTATTTGCAATTGCTCACCCTCTGCAAGCAGATTAGTGCACCGAACAATACCTCAATTATTTCAAAATTATTCAAATAATTGAAATAATAGGATTACTTTTTCTGGAAATAGATATTTATTGTCTAGAGGGCAGTGGCGCATTTAGACAAAATACTCAATTTAGTTTCACGATTCAATAAATTTTCAACTTAAGGTAGACGATAAAGTTGAATAGTCGATATTTTACGAATATATCAAATATTTTTCAATCAATGTTCTTGAATTTCGGAACACTCTTTTTCATAAAGTCAATCCAATTTTGTTATACTCATTTCATTCTATAGTTTGATTTTTATACTTACATAATACACATTTTAATATTATTTAATATCTTTAAATGCTATTTTTCCAAATTTTAAATTTTGCCAAATATTCTCACGAAAAACCTTAGAAACTAAAATCTAATGCATATTTTTTGTTTAAACCTAATATAAAAATTTCTCAATATATTTTGCAATTTTTGGACAGGAGAATTAGTATTTTTTTATTTAGAAATATTCTATATTTGTTATAATGCTTCATAATGTGGAAAAAAATTGAAAAATTCATGTTTTTTATCAGCCGAATCACAATGTTTACAGTAAAAACTGTAGACCTCAACTCACTGAGCTTTGCTATTTATTTATAGGTAGAATTATCTGCATTTCAGTAAAGCTGTAAATGCAAACCTTAAAAATAATCTCTCATTTGCTAGATTTCAAAAAAAAAAAATTAAAAAAAAATGAGATTTTACGTATCCAATAATGAAGCACACTGAAGGAGTGAGAATACTTTTAATTCTACTCAGCTTTACAGACTGCTGTGGATGATTATATATGCTGGATTTGCCACGAGGTAAATTGTAATGAATAAAATTTGTATTTTTTACAAATTTATTTATTTATTAACTAGAAAAATAGAAACTAGAACTTTTTAATCGGCGTATCAACGGCCGTTTCACAACGGAACTTCCGTAAATACTACATAATATATATAATCAGATGTCCATGTTATCAAGTTAAAAATGCACTCAGAATTTTAAAACGTTTTAAAGCATTAGAAAATCGTTTTTTGGTAATAAACTAAAATATCAAATATTTATTTATCTCTTTCAGTCGGGAAAATGGTCATAACCATTTTTTCGACTGTCCTATTTATAAGATATGGTTGAAAAAAAGTAGTATTACTGTAAAAGTGAGTTTAAAACTAATTTTCAAAGTTTCAATAAAGTATTTTAAATATTACCTGTATATAAAATTAATATTATAGAAAATATAATTAATTATTAAAGAGGAGTAAAAAATTTTATACAATAATTTGTTCCTACTTTATTGAGTAAAACTAATTGTGATTTATGATTGTTTAAAGAAGACAATTACATTAAATCAGTGGATACATGAAGGTAGATTAAGAACTTATAATTCAAATAAACAAATTTGCAAAAAATACAAATTATGTTTATTATGAAATATCAAGAAAAAATGAAATATTAATTATGAAATATTAATTTTTTATTACTTATTGCAGCAAACAATATTGTACTTTAACAATGCCGATTTAAATAAAATACTACAATATTTTTCTAAATTTTAAAAATCCTCAAATTTTTTGCATGCTAAAAGAAGAGATTATGATGGGATTGCAATTAAATTTATTGAATTGAAGCTGGTTAAGTATTCAGCGCTTCAACAAATATTTAAACATGTAAATTCTTTTCAGTATGGAAAGCTATAGAAGAAAGATTCAGCTTATTATTTGTGCTCTTATTGTACATAATGAATTAAAATATAAATTTACGTCTCCACAAACGCAATTTTACATTTTGAAATCAATTATGAAGACATTTAAGACATTATGAGGTCACAGGTCTCATTAGTAAACGCCTAAAAATCTTGATTATCATCAGTTTTAATTGCATCATGATGATATGGATTAGATTAGTTTTCAATTTCATCAAGAAGATTCATGTATATAATAATCAGAACACGTACAAAGCCATTGAAACAAGAAGGCAATATCTGCCACAAATATATGCTTACAAATTTTTTGATGAAGGAAATCTTTAATTCTTAAAAGCACTTTAGGGAAGGAATCGTAACGTATAAGATATTTAACTGAAATTAAATACATTTTGTATTCCAATTGAACTCTCATCACCACAGGCGGCTAGTATCACATAGGATGATTTTAAAACTGATTAAAACAATAATTCATCACCACATATGCAATTAGGCGGCAAAGTTAAATAGCGATGCACTGACGTTAAAGACGATTTAGATAGACATAAGATGCTTTGTTCCTTGAACTTTTGAAATATAAAACAAATTTTATTATTTATATTGTAAAAAAAATATCTAATTAAATGCGTAGAGGCAATGCCGTAGAAAAAAAGATTAGATAAGGATGATTTAAAACGACAAAATGGATTTATTTAGAATCCTAATTAGATAAAGTAGAAGCTTAATTCTGTGCTTTCTGACATTATATATTCATGAAAATTTAAAGCAAGTCGATGTAATTAAGAAGTAAAAAACAATTTTTTTTCTCAGATTTAAGACATATCTAAAAAGTGTCCCAAAATTAACGCAAGATTCGAATTTGCCACCATTCGTGCAATTTTGGAAACACTATTAAAAAATCATTTGACAGCTGATAATTTAGGGTTAGTAAAAATGGAGCGTTACACGATAGAACAGCGTGTTTACGCAAGATTTGAATTCAGTAAAAAACAGGGGTTTTTTTCCTTTCAAAATTTTAGTTTCCAATTATTTCTGTTATATTTTTATTAAATCCTGAAATATAGAGAATAGCTTTATATATGGTATAACACATTGGGCAAATGACTTCCATGGCTTTGCTGGTACATAAGCATTCTTGTCGAAATTTTCCAAGACCATTTTGCGGAAAAGTGACTGAATTTTGTTTATGCAAAGTAAAATTTTCTCCTTCAATGCACTCGTGCTATAGATATTTGACTTCAAATAATTCTATAAAAAGAAATACAGTGGCGTTAAATCCCACAATCTAGGATGCCAATTTTCAAATTTTTCAACTATGGTCACCAGACGTTCATCATTTTTGAAATATTGTTCAGCTATAAAAAACATTGTTGATGTCTTGTCTACCTGTCTTTAATATTAGTTTTATTAACTGTAACATAATAACTGTTGTTAACTGTAACCTAATGACTGATTTTTTTATGCGCTATGATTTAAATTTTGTTTTTGTGTTCAGAAAAAATAAACGTAATGGATGCAAGAAAGCGCCTGCTTATTTCAGCTTGAACTTTCAGCTAACTTTTAAAGGTCTTTCGGGTTTTTTAAAGCTATTCTAGGTAAGCACAGTTCATAGATGCTCTGGTAGCGCAATAGAGCATTACTTTATGAAAATACAACAGTTATATCGTGGAGCGCTCTATTTATACTTATCCTAGGTAATCAGCTATCAAATGAATTTAGTGATAGGGTTTCCAACAATGGTAGCGAATTCAAATCTGGATTTCATTCTGAGACATCCATTAGCTTTTACGTCGCGAAAACTCACAAACTAGTCTATAATCCATCCTATAAAGTAATAGTTTGCTCAATGCCATCTAGGTTAATTTTTATATAATTGACTTTTTGAACATGATTTTATTTGAAACGCAGATATTTGAAATATTACCGATAAATAATCAACAATGGGATTCCTTAAAATTCAGGAACACAGGCTCATAATCTTCATAATATAAGATAATTTTAAAAGAAAACAAATACAGTACACTCTTGAATATCCGGGCAAATGAGGCAGTCGGCAGACCAGGTAACAAAAAAGCCGGATAGAACGTTCTAATGAACTCATTTCTTTGCCCACCAATATCAGAAGGCAAAGTTTTTATGCCAAATATATTACTTTATACGTATTTTCTCATTCCTTGTACAGTACTAAACTCGACATTTATTTAAAGCCGCGTAGAATGCGAATTCGGGTGAGGCAAAGTGTCGAGTAATAAAGGAAAACTCTTTAAATAAGTTTATAGACTGGATTGCAAGTTTTAAGAATTTATTATAGAAAAAATAAGGAAGCATATAAACGTTTACATTTTAAGATAAATTCTGTAATGCCTAACTTAAATGCAAGAAAAAAAACATAAACAAAACAGTAAAGTACATCGTACGCTTAAATGTTAAGAAAATTGGCTCAAACTTATTTTATTTTTCGATGATGAATGATTACACAGACATGAAAAGGTAATTCTATATAGATATGAAAAGGTGAATTTTACAGTTTTTAGTTTTTGGAAAATCCCTTTATATAGGACTACTTCTTGTTTTAATCATTTAATTGTGATAAAAGAAAAATAGGCTGGATAATAGCGCGTTGGATACTAGGGAATGTTCTGTAATTTCTTTTCTTTTCAAAAAAGTTATCAAATATTAACATGTTGTTCCTGAATAAGGAAAAAAATAAACAATGCTTCCAAATTTTGTTTCATAAGTTAAAAAATTAACCTACCTTTATCAAATCTGAAATAATTATTATTACACACGTGGAATCAAATTCGTGAAACGTGAAGGCTTTAGATACTTTATATAAATACTAGCTGGTGCCCGACGTGTTGTTGCCACAGAAGAAATAATTTTTGAAATATCGTTTGAAATTTAAAATATCTGTCTAATTTGATTAGGAATTATAGAAAGATTAATATTTTTTTTCGTATCGGAAATGAATATATTCATTGAAATTGAGTGATATATAAAGGAGAAGCGTAAAAAACATTAATTTTAATTTTTTAACTTTATTGTTCAAGGATTGGCAGTATTTTTTTTTTGTTTTGTTTGTCCGTCTTCAGCAGAAACAAATAAGTGCAGGTAATAACTATTCAAAGCTTCATCGCAATCGGAAGAGCGGTACGGCAGTGCGTTAGAGACAAACGTTCATTTTTATTTATACCGATTACATAATTTTACTATGCTTATAACCATCCCGTAAATGCAAGAAATAAGCATTCTAAACTTCAACGAAATCAGATGAGCTGTACGGCAGTACGTAAGAGACATAAACATTCATTTTTATTTATATCGATGAACAGCCATATCAAAGAGTAAAACAAATTTTAAATTTTAAACATGCTTTAAGTAAAAATATTAAAATGAAATTAAAGTAATAAAATATTACATTTTTATTTTTATTAATAATGGAATTTTTATCATTCTTCTACGTAATTTTCAGTTTTTAATTTCGGAATCCACACTTTGGAGATCCTAATAAAGCCAGTTTAAATAATAATAAAATAACACTGCATAAGTGTGTTGAAATTCAAAAAGGAAATAAAGTGCGAAAGGGGAGTGGAGTCATGCTCTACTTTAAATTATCGCTAAGAAAACATTATCTTTTTTTATTTCTGAACTGTCCAGATTTTATTTTTTCCCTAGTGCTTTTAAAAGAAAGCCGTGAATACAAATGTGACATTAGCACAATAATTTGCTTTACAAAAAAAGAATTTTAAAATGAAAAATAGACCTTTCCTGCTCGTGTTTTGGAGGCTGTCTTAAACTGATTTAAGAGATGCTTTGTTAATGTCAAAATATTGCATTCATTTTGATTGCGTGGTTGGAATGAGATGAGAAGATTTTGGAAGAACTTGCTGCAGTAAATTGCAGTACATCGATATTATTATACAAGGGTTATTATATAGGTTTTATACGTGCAGGGTGATAATAATTGAAATTCCACTTTGAAATGGTCATAAAAGGAAAACTTCTGGACCAATTGTAATCAAACTTGGTAATAGTATGGTGGATATCACGGGAATTTCTTTTCTGACGTAAAAATTTCAATAACTCATTACCAGGTGTAAAATGGTGCTGTAATATTGTTAAACAAAATAGGTCATGAAGACATCGTTTTAAAATATGTTTAATCATTTATGAAATGTGTTTGCAAAGCATGTTTATTGTATGTTTTCTGAAAAAGCTTTGTTTATTGTAATTATTTGAGCAATTTAACGGAACTGAAAGATACAATGCACCGACATGAGTGAAACATTCCTCCAGAAAACTGTAGACAATGCAAAAATGCGATTTAATTTGGTTTCAGAAAATGGTGAATGCCACATTGAACATGATTTGTAACACATTTTAGAAACGATTAAACACATTTTAAACCGATGTCTTCCTTCATGTCCTATTTTGATTAATAATATTGCATGAAACGCTATTTCTTCCCTGGTGGTGAAATTTTTGAACTTGTTAGGGGGAGGACGGAAAAAAAATTCTCATGGCTTTCTTTAAACTATTCCCAAGTTTGATAACATTTGGAACTGTATTCTTTTTATAGCTATTTCAAAGTTGAATTTAACCACCCTGTATTTTGATATCAACTTTGCTGATTAAATTCATTTTGCAGACTGCCTCAATAACCGCTGTGTGGGTATCATGAGATATGTTTAGGCGGGGAATTTCATTTCCTACTTCAGAAAAACTGTCCACACTAGGCTGGTTAGCAAGAATATAATTAACAGCAACTACAAACGTACAGATAACATTTGTGGCTGTTTACATTGTGGAGATGACATTGGAAAGATTGCATTTCGCCGAGGATCGAACACGTACCCTTACAATTCCCAGTCACGTAACATTTCCGCTAGACAAAAGTGATAACCGGTGTTTAGCGACTGTTACTGGCTTATTAAAATACCACTACGATACTCCCTTGCCAGTGAGTCTTCAGAGAGACGAGCGATTTTTTTAGCACCAAGCGTTATGGCGAGCATGAGTGAGTTGTTGCGTCAAGTGAGTTTGACGACTTTGGTTGCGGCGTCAAGTGAGTTTGACGACTTTGGTTGCGGCGTCAAGTGAGTTTGGCGACTTTTAGTAGCGGAAAGTGTCATGGCGAGTGAAGAGTGTTTTATTGTCCGAGATCGCCAATGTGGTGGTTTATAACATTCGTCGCAAGCCAAAAACACTTGGTGAGATAACATCGTTCGTCTCACCTAGACTTACTAAAGGGGGAGTAAAATGGTGGTAAGTTCATAAATCAGATAACATCTACGGGGTAGGAGCAATTGCTTTTGTCTTGTGGCTATGTTCCGAGGCTTCTAATCAAAAGATCCTGAGTTCTATTCCGAGCCATACCCACATACCACACATTCAAATAAACTTTCTGGGAAACCGTCTGCACCGTCGCAAACTGTGCAGAACTCTATGATACATAATTGAACTGGTTTTATTTGGAGAATAAATACAAAAAGTTTTTATTTCATTATCCACAAACTGACAAAATCTGCCTATCAAGTATATAGTTTTAACTCATGTTTGAAACTAAGGTCTATGAAATTCGGCAAGCTGTTTTAATGTTTCTATAAAGGTTGTGAAATTCTAATTTTGTTCGAGCAGCTATCAAAGGTATCCCTGCCACCGAAATAAATAATTTAGTTCAGATATACTTCAGAAAAAATGATAAAGAACCTAATGTTTTAACAATCAAAGTTTCTATTCTTGTGTCAAAAACATTGGATACTTGCCAAAATATCGATGACAAGACATTTAAAAGTCATTGAGGTTAAAAACAGAGATGTAACTTTGAATGAAATTATAGATATGGTAACTGTGGCATCAGTAATTTATGAAAATGAGTAAGATATTTGCTATGCTGCATCAGCGGAAAGGTATAACAAAATCATAATACAGTATTTTTTACGAAACTGCTGCAAAGTTTTTACAATTTTGCTTAAATCTGATACAAATTTATAATTTTTGTTTAAAAACTGATGATTTATTTTATTCACCTAGCTTGAATATATTTGCTTGATTATGTTTTTAAACAAACGAACCGACATAATTCCAAGAATTTTTTTTCTTTTTCCTATTCAAGGTCAGAATATACATTAACTAATCTTAATTAATTTTTGATAATTACACTATTTGCTTTATGCATACTTTGTTTATTCGAAAACCAAAAAAGTATATTAAAATAATACATTTGTTTTATTAAATTTCAAAACAGATCCGGTTAAAAATATACTATTTTTAAAAACAAAAATAAATCTTTAAAGCGAATTCACTCTGTAAATGGAATTTTCTTCATTTCTTCAAAAAACAACAGAAAGAAGGTGAAATACGTCATTTTAAATGCTTTTTTTTATTACAATAATGTTTTTGATGTTTATTTTCAGAAATTATAATTAAATAAAGATCGTAATTTACATTTTTATCGCAATAACTCATCGGTGTTACAATCGAGGTTGTAATGAAATTACTCCTAATACATAAATTACGTTTATTTACTAACTTCAACAGCTGCTTCTCACGAATTAACTGTGATTTCTCAATTTCTTCCTTATAAGTTAATTTAACTTAAATGTTATTTCCCAATTTCCATGCAATTATGCTGAGTGAAGTAAAAGCACAAACTCAATAAAATCAACAAATTATGCCAAGTTAAGTTAAAATAAGTGTCTGCGTCTTCAGCTGATTCAGTGCAACAAATATGAAATTTACTTTTTTTGTGAAATATAAATAATTCAGCAATAATAATAAAGAATTCAGGTCAAATTTTTAGTTAATCACTTTTCGCAGAAATTAAATTATTGAAAAGACAAAACATTGAAATCGAAAAGTCAATTCAACGTCATGACATTGATTTGTTTTGTATTTGCTCGAGTTATCAGTATGATTTATCAAACAATATATATTCCATTATAAAAATTTAGTGCTTTCCGAATTAAAAAATAATAAAGGTATTATACAGGGTGCGGCAAAAAGAAACTCGGACAAAGTTATTACATCATAGAATAGAAATTAATTATCTTCTTTTTAATTTTTGTCCATTTCTTTTTGTCTGCCACTTCATTATTTTACAATGTATATTTCAGTTCACGCGTTGATTTTCGGCTTTGTCAAGCAAAAATGTGCTATTTTAG
Organism: Argiope trifasciata; assembly: GCA_026543055.1. Lineage (NCBI taxonomy): Eukaryota > Metazoa > Arthropoda > Arachnida > Araneae > Araneidae > Argiope > Argiope trifasciata. Next base: position 814,450 of record JAPMOQ010030238.1, read on the forward strand.
AGTTGATATGAAGTCAATCATTTGCTTATTGTGCCTTTGCAAAAGGTGTCTGATGCAATATATCGTTTCAAAGAGTTTGGCAATGATGTTCAAATTCCAGGAAGGGAATTAAAACGTATAATAAACTCTTTAAGTTGGCGTAAGGTTCTCAAAAGGCAAATCCTTATGTGTTATCCTCGGGTGCACCTCGTAATTGAGGATGAGAAGCCTCCGGAATTATGGCTAGTTCTCGCCACCTTGAAGGTTTCAAGAAAAGGTGGGGGTCTACTTTCTTACATCGATGAAGGGACGTACTTCCTTATGGAAGTTTTGTACAGTTGCCGATGATGGCGCTTAGGAATCAACCAAAGTTCTCTCCATTAACATTTCCAATCAGTTAATGCAGAATAAGATTAATATAGCATACAAAGACAGCGAAAAAATCTACAATGAAATATTTCAATGAAAACGAATGGTTTCTGTACCAGAGTTATAACTAAATTACTTTACTAATTAAATAAAGGGAAAGGAAAATGTTTATATATTTTTGTATTTACTCAAGTTATTTTTTATTATATGTATATAATTCAAAACCATTATTTTTACCCTTTTTTTACAAATTTCTTTTATTGGTAGAAATACCTGAATGTTTTGATAATTTATTATAAAGCCTGTATTTATTGTATTAATGCTCATGTTCGCTGTGTACTAAGGAGGCTTACTCTTCTCAATGAAGGTGAATTTGCATTCAAGAGTGAATCTGTATTAGCTAAATTTTTGATGCAATGGTAATAGTTCTTCTACGATGACATACCTTGGAGAAAGCGATGAGCATGGGTTTTATGTATTCTTCCGTGATCTTAAATTCAACGGATTACTTTTCTTTTGACTTTGTTTACACATTAGAAAGAAGTAAAAAAGCCGAGACTCATCAGTAACCATTATTTAATTCGAATATTTATTAAAGTAGGAGCAACTATGGCTATCTTCACAAGCCTGATCAGTCTTTGAAGAAGAATTGAAATAAATTTTAAATGGATGTATAAAAATACTTTTAAAAAAGGTAAAAGAGCATAGAAAAATTGGCATGCAGTTTCATGCTGGCATATAGTTGCAACTATAATAAAATCACTTTGCTTAAATCTGTATGTATTTTTTAAATGAAAATGACACTTTTCAACATATCCCGTGCTTCACATAATTTACTGGAAAGTGTACACTTCCTATAAATTGAAAGGATTCAAAATCCATAATAAAGCACTAAGCATCTTAAAAAAGTTTTTAAAGGTAAAAAAATCCTATAATAAATTTACGATCTTTAATTTTCTGAATTCATATTTTCAATGAAAACTTTTTTATTGGGTTTCTCATTTATTATGTAATTCTTTAAAATAGTATAGGAAAATGTGAAATATAAAGCCAAATTTCACATCTTGTTTAAAAAATCTTCAGAGTCGGTCTTCTTTATGAAGGGTCCCGGTTGCAAGAAGCCATTTGGGGCCCTAATTATTTGTGAAGTTTTAAAAAAAGACGAACACATATTATTAATGCATGATTTTGTTTTTTCTAAAACATTATTTACTTCAGAAAGATTACAATTTTTTGCAATTTCTTTTTCAATGCTTAATATAGAAAGTGTATTTAATCTTTCTGAACACGTGCTTCACTAAAGATAATTTTGAATTTTAATTTGCTGACAGAGCTCTCAACACTTGCTGTAGTATTTGGCAAGGTAAAGAAAAGTTTCAACACAAGTAATACATTTAGAAATAACTCATCATAATTATTAAGGAGTATTTTTGTTGTTGTTTTTTACACCCTGAGGGATATTTCTTAGAATTGGACATGGTTATATCTAACAGTATTAAGCAGTTTATGAAATGAATTATCAAACTATTATATGCTATACTATGTCATTACCTAATAGGCGAAATAAATGATTGTAAATCTATCGACTTATTTTGCATACTTGCCCAAGACTAATATATATACTATGAACTTCGCATATATCCAAGTCCGCCGACTGCTAAATTTAAACTTCTTCCTGGTTCTTTTCATTCTGGTTATGGCCGGAGAAGCAGTAATACAATGTGCATCGCTAGGAATAGGTCATTTAATTTATTTTCATTTTATTTTTTGTTTAAGCAACTTAATATATACAAACATACATAGATGTCCGCATAAAAAATATTACCCTAGATCTTAGAAAAAAGTATATAACTGATAATTTACAAGTCCATTTGAACTCAGCCTCGGCGCCCAGAAGTCGCAGCGCTCGGTCTTAACATGCCTGAAGGGGATTTCTTTATTCATAAATTGCGACCCTTTTTTTATTAGTATCACCACGATTATTGCAATAGACAATCCCAAGGTATCAAACTTGTATACTTTTAGTAAATGTAAAAGCTATTATTGTCCAGAACACTACTCTGATTCTTAATCACGCTCCCCCCCTCAGTTGCGGAGCCCGGGTGTATAGCCTCCGCCGTATCCCCCAGATGGCCAGCTCTGAAAATCTATAAAAAAAACTTAATTACTTATGCTACTACTAAATGCACTGTGACTGGCAAGTTTTTTAAAGTGAATAAACAAATTTGAAAATGTAATCTAAATTATCTTTGTAATAGAATTACAACTAAAGTACACTTCCTTTAGACTGAATGGCTATTCTTTCCAAAATTTAGGCTTCGTTCTTGAAAACCATTTTCTACAATTATTTGTTGATTTATAATAGAGCAGCGAACCCAAGTCTGAGTGGTAAAAGAATGAGCTTCATCAGCAGAGTGTTCCAAGGAACTACTCCACTTTTTCGTCATTAGACAATTCTAAGTAACTAACTGTTTAGTATTTATTACTGGGTTTCTACAATAAAGGAATTGTCTCTAAGTAAATGTTTTTCCCTTTTTTTAGGAAGAAGGCGTTTTAATGAACCTCAGTTTAGTAATTGAATGTAGCAAAATGGATACACAAAAACAAAACAACAATTAAAAAAATCGTTAATTGCCAGTTTTATATTCTATTTATTTTTCATTTTTTGTATAAAAAGAACTGCATATATAAATAATAGCACGCCATTATTTTTAGTTAATTGAATATTTTTAAGTCATTTAAACATCACGCTTCCTATTTCGCAGGTTCATTATCAATATTTTATATTAAACGTTTATGTATTATTCTGGAGTTTTTTAACAATCTACTATATTCTATATATCATTCTTTAGTTTATTTTAAAAAAACATTTAATTTCGATCTAAGAATCAGAAAAAACATTTTTACAAGGATCTATAGACTGTTCAAAACTTTCTATCAATTGTTTTCTTCAAGAAAAATGAATCGATGGCTTTAGAAAAATGAATCACACTTAGAATTTCTTATTCACCTAAATATGCTGTAACAGAAACCTATTTAAAATTTAAATAATGCTGCAAAAACAATATTTTATCTATTACGGAGCATTTGATGGATTATCAATAACAAATGCTCTTCTAAAAACCTATGATACAATAGATTTTGTTTTTAACAAAGTTCTGCAAAGCGTTGAATGGTTAGATATCGTATCAGAAAACATTTCTGCTGTGGGAATATATAAAAATGAACAGCTTTAGTGATTCTAAGACAAAAAATTTAAACTTTAAAAAATTAAGAAATAATTTGCACAAAACTGGAGTACAATTATATGTAATTAATTCATGATTATAATGCATTAACGATATCGTCTTAGCTAAATGCTGTTGAGTTTTGAAAGGAAGATCGTTATCCATTCCTTTGCTAACATGTGTCAAGACACAGAACAGAAACGTACAACGTGTAAGGGTTTGTTAATGACAACATGAGAAATAACTGTTAATTAACAGTGTAACAGTTTTCCAACAACTTAAAGATTACCTCGTTCTCGCGACAGAGCCTCTTTTGGCTATGAAACCAAAGGCTCTTTCATTAGATACTTGGTTATATGACAGATCTTCATGTATATGGATCTGATACATATTTCTTTTTATACAAATTACTTAATAATCCATATTCCAAAAGAAGAATCATAAACATGATTAGATTCTTCATTGATCAAGGAGAGCTATTTCATTCAGATTAACCCTATTATTTTCTTATGACATCAATTAATACACCTTGCATGTTATTCATAATTTATTCTTTTACCTCCCTCCAAGTAATTAATATTTATAATTCCTTTATATCTGCATTCATACTGTGCATTATAATGTTCGTTTATCCAGTTTTATTGTACCCAAGACATTTTTCATTTTAGTATTTATCATTTCTTGTTATGTGGTATGCATAAGTATTTTGTCAATTGTCTAAATCCATCTTATTGATTGTTTTGTAATTTTTTTTTTGTTTAATAAAGTCCACCTACATCTATACCAAACCAGAAGGGGGCCAATCAAGCGCTAGAAACTGAGGTGTGGTGTGGTATTAATTGTTAATGGTAATGAATTTTTGGAAAGAAAAGGATTAAAAACCTATGAGATTTGTCATAAAATTATCATCAACTTAGCTCAAGATGGGATGTGCATTAAAAAAAACACTTCACGATCCCCAAAAAAAAATCTCCCGCAGGGTATAATTACGTTTGTCATTCATAAAAGTAAGATTTGGACCCATATTTTATTTTGAAAGAACATATGATAAAGGATATCATCAAGACAAATGGAATGCGCTCTTTTTAGAAATGAAGGGAAATCTCCCTAATTTTACTATTTATCTAATAATGTAAAAAAATTACAGTTTCTTTAAACTTATTTATTCTCGGTTAGCAAACAAGTTTATAGATATCTCCATTCCTTTCCAGTATTTTTTATTTCTTTTAAATATATTAAAAAGGAAATCAACTGAATTTTAATGGACAGATAAATTGCTTGAATTTTCTTATTATTAAATACTAATAATTCTTTGCTTAAAAATATCAAAAGAAAAAATATTAAATTATCTTTGATACAAATTTAAGAAATTAATTGAGTTGATTTTTTTTCTATGTTTATAAAATAGCACTAACAGGTTTCATTTCATATTCATCGACTATAACAAGAGAAATATTTTGAAAATTAAATTATACTCGAAGGTTTTATTATTATTAATTAGTATATTCCACGCAATAAAAAAATGGGAATAAAAACCAAATCACAAATTTTTTTCATTGTTAAAATGAAATAATTTTCTTCAAATTACAATAACAAATGGTACAAAATAACTTTATTTTCAATTAGAGGAAAAAAAAGCCTCATGTCTGGTGTTTTTTTATAGCTTTTCTTTTATTTATAAATGTACAAAACCAAGAAAATAGTTACTAGTCTAATTGCAAGCACCGAAATTTGTTGGAATGTGGCTTTCCTATTTTCTCGTATGAAAAATAGAAACAAATTCAGCTTGGCGTAGATCATTTAAAAATAGTTCACCAGACAGCTTAAAATGAGGTAATATACATATGTTTTTTTGAGGTAAGCAGATTCAGACAAGAGGATATAGAAAATATGGTGAAATTTGTTGTTTACAGTGTTACGAACCTCAAATTTGAAATTACTCTGATTGCAAGACAAATTTACCATTCTGGAAAAATAATCCATGGCGCACGCAGGAGAAATATTATGTTAAAACACTTATCTGACGATCAATCAAAGAAGAAATAAGCAAACATCCAATCTCATTGCAACCCACGCCTAACCGAAAACAGACTCCAAGGGCCAGTGTCCTCAGGATATGAAAATCGCCAACGATGGGCGTCACCTGGCCAGGTTCAGCACACGAGATGCGACAGGAATTTCCATAGATACGCACTTATCGCCAAAAAGCATCGTGGTTCTTGGTGCAAGAGTCGGCATCTTCGTTTGCATAAACAATCATCAGCGGCCAAATAGCCTTATCGCTCTCGACCATCCGATTAAGGTGCGGTACCAGAAATTGAAATGGCACTTAAAAGAAGAAAATCGGGTGAAATCGGAGCAGCCACGTTGAACGCGTTTGGGCTAATCGAATTTATTTCCTCCTCTTTTGGTGGAGAAATAAATCGTTCGGAATGAAAAAGGAATCGAAGAAAGACAAGGGTGGAATAACAATAATGAGAGAAGCGTGTAAGTTACATATAATTCTATTACGACCCCATGAAACCACGTGTTGAACTCTAATTTTTTATGGATGGCATGGAAAGCATTTATCACCCGGTTTTTATTAGGGATCGGATATAAAATAATTTAGACAAGCATGAGATGCTTTTTGCAGGTCACCCACGAGTTTGATTCGGTTTCCAACCAGTTTGTTAGATCTAACCATAACAATTTTTTTCTGCTTCTTCTATATCTATATCTATACTTATAATAAAGCTCAATGTGTGTGTGTGTGTGCGTGTGTGTTGGCGCTCTACAGGCCAGACCGTTGGACCTACAACTACCAAATTTGGTACATGTATACCTTGGAGGTCCGGAATGTGCACCTCGGAGCCCTTTTTTCGAATTTTTAATTAGAATTTGAATTAATTAAAATTTAAGCGAAATTTCAACGATTTTCCGCTATAACTTCCGAAAATATTATTGCACAAACAGGATTTTTACATCAATTTAAAGATTAAAAAATTAGCTTTCTAATGGTATCAGTGTTTTAATGTATAACTTAAGCCTCTATTTTTAACGAATTTTTAAAGAAATATTTTGACCATGTTTTTTTGAGCACGTGACTGAATAAATAAAAGAAAACAATGACGGAAGTTGAAATAATAAAAAAAAACAATCATCGTAAATCAAGTCTAAAGAAATGATACTTTTAACACGTGACTGGATAAAATAAAATAAATATAAAATGTGATATTTTCTTCAAAAAATAAATGCAAAGCAAAGGATTCTAAGAAATCGTTTGCAATATTTATAGCATTAACTCAATAAATCTTTTTTATTTACGGTAAACCTGATTGAATTTAGACAGGATATGCATTGAAATAACGACTTAATGGCATATTTATGTAATCGTTTGCAATATCTGTATCATTAATTCAATACATTTTTTCCCTTTCTCGCTTTCTTTAAAAAAACATATTTAATATTTTGGCAACATCATTGAATTTTTTTAAAATATTTTGGAAGCATAACCGATGGTTAAAACTGACTGATTATAAAATTAAAGAATTTTACTAGGAAAAGGTGTACTTTTAGAACTTTCCGTCCATCATCTTAAAGAAAATATTAATTTCAGGTCAATCAATGCCCGGAATTACTTCAAGGCTAATGAATATGTGATTTAATTGAACATTTTAGAACGCTTTACTCATGGCGAACCAGCTGGTCGCCAAAGGCGGCTAGTTAAATAATATTTCAAAATTACTAAATGCAATTTTTTTTTGAAAATCTTACCCCGACTGTGTTGATTCAGATTCTCAAAATTAAATTTAGTTATATCCGGCGATAAATATTTTACTTCCTAATATTTATTTATATATTTTGATACTGCTATTCCTTGCATCAAACAAGGAGCTTCAAATGATACAGTAAAAATAAAATTATTTGAAATTACTCCTTATTGTGCAGTTTTCGGGATAAAAAAGTCATTTTTCTTTTCAAACACAGCTCCTTAAAAATACGGCTAAATTGTGATAATGATCAAATTTAAGTCAGGAAACTCCAAAATTTATAATTGGAATCAGCTGAACTAATAAAACGGAAATCCGGTAAAAATAAACTAAGGATGAAATGTATTTAGAAGAAATGTATCCAAAATAATTTAAGGTCATCAGTATATAAAAAATGTAAATAGGGAAAACTCCTCAATTTAATAAAATTCCACACAGAGAGCGTCAATATGGGCAGGAAACAAATAAAAACAGACGAAGAATGATTAAGGGAAAAAGATTAAGAAATGATTAAGGGAAAAAGATTAAGGAATGATTAAGGGAAACTGTTGAAAAAATAAATAAATCTACATTAGATGAATTCCTGCATTCTTTGTGTTTACTTCCACATGTAAGAAATATAAAGAAAATATTATATAAAAAAAGGAACTCAAACTTTTGATGAGTTTCTAACTTTCAGACCTCTCTGAGTCCAAAAACCACATTTTTGGCATTGTGTCAGTCTGTCTGTGACAAACAAAATTAAAAAACGAGCTAGATGAATGAAATTTAGTGTATGGCCTTTACACTAAATTTCTAGATTTCTGTTAAATTTCCAGCAAAAGCCATTTAGAGGAAGATTTCTTGCCCAATTATCAAAGTGCGAAGTGCCCAATGAGCTTAAGAAACGATATGTATTAAATTTGATATATACGTCTAACATCTAATCTGTATTTATGTATCAAAATTTAAATAAAATTCTATAAAGAATATGTTGGTTGCATTGCACTTTCTTATACATGCAAACAAAATAAATAAAAAAAACTCAGTAAATTAAATTAATGAAATTTGGTGCGTGATTTTTTTAACTAAAATTGTAGTTCTACATCAAATTTTGGTTTGTATGGTCAAGAAAAAAAAATTCAAACATATATTCGGTTTTCATATACTAGATTGATTAATCGTCAAAATGAAGGTCGCCAAAGATTGCATAACAAAATTTAGCAAAATACGAGAAATTTACATTTCGTAACTCTTGTGCACCAATACCATACAAGTTATTTGCGACTTACCCGAAGTCCACATTTTTAAACGTGGGAGGGCAACAACATCTTTATTAGTAAAAATGAGAGAAAGATTTAGGGAGACCGCTACCCTTGGTTTGCACGTAGTTTTTAATTCAATATTGGCAGTAGCTTACTATGCAAAGGAACGAATTAAGAAATACAGTTAGAGGTTATTATGTAACAAATAATGAATGGAATTGTAAATTATGGGCAATATATATAGCTGTTAAATATTGATAACACTATTATCAAGAATTTTTCTGAGTCGAGCTGTATTGACTGGTATGTAACGAGGTACATTGCAAAGTTAATTATTTGGGTACCCCAAAACTATCTTTCTAATCTCTCTTTTTAAAGAGGTTTGTCACTGAACACGAAATTTAGATCTTATATGAAAATATGCATAGAAAACGCACGGCGTAAGGAAAATAGGCATTAAACTATCGCAAAACTGGGGCTCTACCTCCAAAAAGTTCTTTTGTCCCTTTGGTGAGATTGTAAAGACATAATTTTCTACAAGATCCTTTCCCAAAGTGAAATAATAAATTCTATGAAATACTGTCGTCAACTGGATAAATTGAAAGCTGCCATAGCAAAAGAAAGGCTAGAATTAACCGACCGATGAGACGTTATTTTTCATCTTGACAACGGGAGACCACACATTGCTTTAATCGTAAGAGAGGAAATCTTACAATTTGTTTTATCGCATCCATCATACTCCCCAGATCTCGCTCCATCTGATTATTACTTCTTAAAAAAATTTCTTCGCTAATAGTGCTTCAAATCCCTCAGCGAAATAAAAGTGCTCCTCAAGGATTATTTCTCATCCAAAACACAACAGTTTTGAAAAAAAAAGGCATTATGTGGTTTTCTGAGAGTTGGAAGAAGATAATAGAGCAACATACTTCTTATATAGCAAAATAGATATGAAACATTGCACAAATTCACTCTTTGCAGATGACATTAACACTCATTATAACTAATAATGATGAATGTATACATTAATTGCATTCGACGGTCACTGTACAATATTCGTACTGTGACCGTCAAATATTGTACAATGAAACATTGACCAATAATTGTTCACGCAAATATTGACCAAAAATCATTCACTGTACAATATTTGATTCCAGAATTGTTTCATTAAAAATTAAATATTTAGGGTAAACTCTGGTATTTTTGAAATGTTGGAGAAGTTTGTTTGTTCCTTATACATCCAAATCTAAATTTTGTAACTCAGTTTCCGTATTTTTGCAAATACATTGGTTAACCAGTAACTGAAAAATCTGATTTTATTTAATCTTAGAAGAAAACAACATATTGCTCTAGACAGATCTTTTTTCAAAGCAGCACAACAGGGTAGTAAAACGGCACGAACTGCTTCTGCGAAAATTGACTCACGAATATTCGAAAATATTTGTGATGAATAAGAGAGATATTTCACTAAATGAATCAAGGAAGTAACATTTCATTCTAGATGCCATACATTTTTAATTTGATTCATGCATAGATTATAAAAGAAAAAACGAAACTAATAAATTAGAATGATTATATTTATTTTATTAAATATTTTGGAGCTTTAAGTAGAATGTAATTTATTATGCTTTACAATCGGAATAAACAGAAAAATGGAGCAAAATACGTTGTTAATAATCATAAGTAGTCAGTAAAAAAATGTATTTCTTGTAAAATAAACTGAAAAAGAATTAGTAATTTCCACTGAAAATATAAATATGCAGCTAAAAAAAAAAAGAAAAGAAAAAAGATGAGTACTTATTTTGTAAGGCGAAGAGATAAAGCCAAGAAACTTCCTTCTTCGTGCCGTAAGTTTTCATTATAACTTTACTACTCCAACATCATTCTGGACCGAAAAACCCGCTTATATAATACTCTAATGTTCTGTAATTTTTTCCCTCTGAAATATAAGTTTTAATCAGCTTACTGTTTCACTTAACTAAGAAAACCTACTTACTAAGTTATCTTAATGCGATGTTAATACCAATATAACCTGTTCAGTCCGGAGGTTAAGGATCTTTAATTCAAGAATTCCTCTACGTATTACTCAAATCGGCAAGGTGATGTAAATACTATACCCGAAAATGAACTTGTGAGAACCTCCAATAAGATAGCAGTATAAAACTTATTACTGTTATACTGCTTGTTATTTATTTTAAACATTTCTTCTCAATTTCAGAGAATAAAGAAAAGAATCTGAAGTTGAACATTTCCGCTTAAGTAAGATTTTGTCGCATATAAATACTTTTTATATCATCAAGCATTCCAGATTCTACATTAATTGGTACTACCATATAATACAGTAAGTATTAATTAGTATTTATTGGATTATATGATAGTATATGAACTAATACTTAGGAGGTAAGCATAAGCCTTAATTAATAATGTCAATAAGTTGGCGTTTCCAACAGTGCTTGCTGAACGATAAAAGTATACAATACTTATTATAATCATCAAAAGTAAATACATAACCAGCAAAGAATATCACGCATTGTGATAGGAAAATAAGTACACATAACTAACGAAAAGATTTGAATTTCTAAGAAAATCAGATTTTCAAACGGATAAAAAATGGATGTTTGATACATTCTTCGGATACTGCAATCATTTTTCAATCGAATATAGATGTAAAATGTTACATCCCTTTCTGATATTACCGCTAAAATTCTTTAGTTTTGCAGATTTTTATTACTGCCTTATTTTCATCAACTTTTCGGTTTTCAAAATGTTATGGAAATTTCCTTAATCTATTACTTCACCATATCTTTATCAAACCATTCAACTTTTATTCACGACCATTTCATCTAACGTATCTGTAATCACGAATTAAACATTGGTTTTATACTTGCTTTAAATTTTTCAATTTCAAGAATAATTATAAATATAAATAAAGGTTGAATACCGATGTCCAGAACCATGATATTAGATTCCTTATTTGTCATATTTGTTTCTCATCTCTAAAATTAAAACAAAAGAGCAAATATTCAGAGGAAATTAGGCTATTGTTATTCTATGAATATATGCAAAAAATTGTTAGATTAAAGAACAGTTGAATGTTATTCTCTGATATAAAAAGCTAAGAAACCTAATGAAAAAGTTTATAAAGATTTCTAAAGTAATTTCCAAATATCATTTTCCATTTCAGTTTCAGAAATGATAATTACAGGAAACTGCGTTTCGCTGACTGTTAAATCTTCATATGTTTCTGCGGAGAAACCCATTTCTTGAATATTCCATTAAATGACCTTCTTTTTCACACGTTAAAAGGATATGCCTCATTATTTTTTCTATTGCTGAAACAAGGAATAACGTCTATTTAGTCAGAGAATTTTTCAAACAAATATTGCTGTAATGATTGTTTTGGCGCCTCATGTTTTAAAACTCCAATTACAGTTTTTTCATCCACATCACCATTTTATTTTACTTTTTTTCCCATCGATAATTCAACATCCTTTGACTACGCCTTGTATTGTTTCAAAAAGGAAAAGTTCTGCAGTCCACGAATTGGAGTTGTTTGTTGTTTTTCCACTGAACTTCCTGGCTTGCTTAAATTTGGTTATGCCTCATTTTCAATTTCGTTTTAACGCGTTTACCTGTTAGAGGAGTTATCGTGTTGGTATTGAATTTTTCGATTTAATGGCTGTTTATTGAGTTTGGTATATGATCATCTTTTTATATATATATTGATGCACATCAGAAAATTCCAATTCATTTCTTTCGCACAAATTGCTATGACTATGAACGATTCTTTTTTATTATTTTAATTTGAAATACGAATAGGGGTGGAACTAGATAGAAGTCATTACCGATAGCAGGAATTGGTTTTGATTTCGTATTTCTTGCTGTAAGCTCATAAAGTGGTACTTCTGAGCTAGATCCGTATCCGGTTGCTACCATCTTTGAGGCTGTTGTCCTTAGTAATCACATAGGAACAAAAAATTATACTCAGTTTTAAGGCAGTGGAGATTTTTAAAAAAATTTGTTAACTATTTATTTGGGATCGTGTATCGTTTGAAGCAATGCAATTTGACTGGCTATGATGAGATAGAAAATTAATTTTTGTGTCGATGTTAATCTAAAATTTTTTTTAAATATCTAGGTGTTTTTTGTCTTTTTTGCAAATAATTTTATATGCAAATGTTTTTAAGTTTATTGGAAATTATAAGGGAAAACTTCTTCTAAAAAGTTCTTAAAAGCAAAAGCATTTGCGAATTGGTTGAATTTATTTTAAATGAATAAAATGTACTTGCTGATGTAAAAAAAGAAAAATTTGAATATTGATTTCGTTGACTCATTCTATAACAAAAAAGATAAATTACCTAGAAAAAGGATTAATAGCTGGTTTTTATTCACAGAATTATGCATTTTTCTAGAATGGACTAGTCTTTTTATATATTGTGGACAAGGTGTAAAAACTACTTATCTCGGCTTTTTAATCTAATGGCTGTAAGGAAATATGTTTAATAAATCCCAATCATTATTCTATTATACCATGCATTGTATTTTTTTAAAATTAGCTTATAAAGATATTCATATTTCCATTATTTTCCAAATTTTATGCCAAACTTTTTTTCGTCCTCACAAAATGGAAGAGAAAGTAAATTCAGATAAAAATATACTTTTAATTTAATTCTTTAATAAAATATTCCAGAGAATTTTGATTATTGAGGTAACATTTCGAGACTAAATTTTAATATATGATCTGTCAAAAAAATCATTTTGTGAAAAAGATTAAAATTATAAAGACAATAGCGTTCGAAATTTAATAAAAAGTCTTGCATAATATTACATGGGTTAAAAATACATAGTATAGATCTCTCTCTATCTTATTATTATTTCTTTCTATACTTAAAAAATTATCTTTATAAGCGCTTTAAATCTGTCAACGAAGTAATAGCGCACTTCGAGTATTATTTTTTGTCCAAAACTCACCAATTTCAGAAAAAAAGGCACAATGAGGTCACCTGAGAGATGGAAAAAGGTAATAGAGCTAAAGGGTTCTTATGTAACACAATAAATAACATCTTAGTTAGTAAATATTTTGGAGTCATTCCATATTAGAAATAGGATAAAATAAAAACGAAAGGTCAATATTTTCTATCATTGATTGATGAAACGATACCACAATGGTAAATTCTATAATACCTTTTTTAAGAAAATTTTTGAAAATACATTTTTAAGAAATTGAATCAACTGTTTAGTAGGTGCATATTTAAAGTATTTATAATAAAGAAAATCGAAGAAACGATCGCCTATCCCCAATCACGTATGAGATTGCTCCAATTTTTGTTTCATGTGAGCCATCAACAATCAACTGACCTCCAACATCCTTCATTTTTACAAGAAATTTTAAAAATACTAATTTATTATCAATTTGACGGAGGAAAAATTGAGATACAGTTCTGTAGCCACAATTATTGAACCGATTTCAAAAATTGTCCTTTCCTATGAAAGTTCATGATTTTTAAATACATCACCAATGATCACAGCTATTTCAAAAAGAAGTTGCAGAAATATTATTTCATTATACATTCTCTACGGAGATTAATGGCTACAGTTTCCAAGAAAAATTTTTTATGGATTGATTTCATTATTCAGGAAGTTAAAACGATTTCTGTTTTTAAAAGCAAACGTTATTATTTTTTAATATAATTAATTTTTCTTTTTAAAAAGTTTATTTTCTTCTCATGATTCCTTCATCATTATTCTCAAATTATCTAAACCTCAGCAAATTTAGAAAGAAAGAAAATAGAAAATAAGGGAAGAGAAATTAATTAAAGGGCGGTGAAATTAACGGAAGGAAAATATTTCTTTTGCTTGTGGTAATAAGTTCAAAAATTTGATCGTAATCATCTTTACTAAAATTAAAATAAGAAACGATTTATTTTATTAATAAACAATGCTGTTCTGAAAATCGTTAAATACAAATAAATAACATAACATTGGTATTAATATTTTTTTAATTTGTAAAAATAATTCATATGAAAGCAAAATTGAATGAATCCGTAATGAAATGAATAAATTAAATTAACATTTAAATCAACGAACTTCTTTTTTCTCTCTTCCTTCTGTCAAGAATCCAAATTCTGTTAGGAATTTTCTTTTGATTAAAATAGAAGATACTTTGATTAAAATAGACGACTTTATTTTGGATTGCTGAACATTAAAAATTAATTAGATTTCTGATAATGTAACCACTTGATTTCACTCCAGTTTTTATTCTTTAGAAATAATTTATTGACTATTTAAAAAACTTTTTGGAACGATTTTTTTAATGAAAAATCAAATGAACCAAACGATAATTATTTCGCTCGAGTAATTTCAATATATCGTTTAAAAAAAGAAAAACAAAAACCAGATGGTTATATTCTATTACGATTAAGTTACACATTGTTTGACAAAAACGAAATTTTTAAATGTATGTTAGTACATTCATGAAATATTCTCTTGAAAAAACCATGTATGCAAAACAACGTTTCACTCTATTTACGATTTACTCCGGTAGAAATAATTAACTCATGTCTGATAAAGATAAATAAATAAAATCTTCCCTAGAAAAATGATACAGGAATTTATTTTAGAAATATCAGCAAAATTATGTCTGTCGTTCGGCTATTTTATTCACTATAAACAAAGAAAAGAGGTATAAAGGTTCCGTCTTTGTTTTAGAGAGCCGATATTAATTAAAATTTACTTGATTCCATGCTTCATTGCGATCAATCGATCAAAATCCGGATGTGCTTTCATTTCTTGCTGTTATTCATATTTTTCTTCAATTTTAAGAGTCAAAATATACCTTGATGTTTTTGTTTACAACTGGAAGTCAATAAACGTTAAAGTCGCAGAAGTTTTGCGTGCATGCAACCTTTCTCAATTTAATTTCCGTGTCTTTGTCGGTCATAATTATAATTGACAGCTGCTGTTGTAAAACAGTCTTTTAGATCGATTCATTTAAAACATTTACAATAAATTGCTTAGTTGTAGAAATCCTGCTCATTAACAGCTCTAGAAAAAAGGAAATGACTGCATAAAATAAAATGTACTCAAATTATAATAATCAAAAATAAGGTTTATACATTGAACTAAACATTTATATACCACGGTATTGGCAGAAATAAAAAATTAGAATAGATTAATTAAAATTATACTGTAGAACTCATTAGAAAATTTAAATAATAGATTTATTTTCATTTTTAATCTTTAATTCATATTTGCATTGACAATTATTCATATATCGTCTGCTTACTTATTTAGCCAAAGAATGAATTGATGTTTCGGAAATTTTTTGAAATAATTGTTCTTATGAAGGATAAAATGATTAATATAATTTTAAATAACAAAAATTACACAATAATTATTTTTTAAATACCTCAGGGGATTGGTTGCAGTTAGCATTAAAAAAACTTAAAATGTTTGCTTATCTAGTTAGGATTTGAAAAAAATTACATTTCCAAACTCAAAATCGAATTAGTTATTAAAAATAGTTTTTTTATTGTTTCATAATAAAAGTTTCATCATACGCCTAGAACTTGTGCTCATTTACATTTGTTACTCTATTTCAAGCATAAAACCATACAGATAATCCAAATGTAGTATTTTGATGCTAATTCCTTTTCTCATGTGTAAGAATGGTAAAATAATGCAACATAAAACTTCTAATCTAATTTTTGCATTTCCGTAAATTTGTCTGCAATAATATTATATCAGTTGGCAGTTTTTTTAATGACACACCTAGCTAAAACAGGGAAACAGTTTCTTATAGCATTGTTTTATTATATCTGAGTTATCATTTCAAAGATTTATTTTTTCAGAACGTGATTGTTGAGTTTCTATTTATATTTGCTGACAAAATTTTAAATACTACTTCAATAAGTTTAAAAACCATAAATTTATTTTACAATAAATTCACCTAAAATTTATATTATATTAATATTCTATACGGGTTCTTCCTAAATTCTAATAAAAAAAATCTTTCTTTACATAGTTAAACATTTCAGTTTCTCTCGTGAAAATCAGATGTATTTAGTACACTGGTCAAAATTTAATAAAAGAGAAAAGTGATTTGAGCATTCCTTGTTTCGAAGAAAACTGTTAAAAATATGCAATATTCAATATTTTTGTGGTTTACTGAAAGCAATTCTTAGAAATTTTGGTTAAAAATTGCAATTATATTCTGAAAAATATTGTTTTTTATTTCAATTTTCTTCAATCGTTAGAGTTTATTGATAACTTGCAGAGATTTCAGCAAAGCTGCATGAAATTTGCAAAGTTTTTGACACTATATCTGCAAAACATTGCATTAAAATTCTAAGCAAATACTTTAAATATGTCAGGAATTGGAGCATTAATAATAGATATTTTTAGCATTGCATACGCGAAAAATATAATTTTTATTTCAATTTCTCAAAGCCGGATATACTGGGAAATTTCAATGCAAATTTCTAATGAATACCACTAAGATTTAGAAAGATATGGGAATGGCAAGGGGATGAATTTCCGCTCCTATAAAACGCTAAATGGAGCGGGAAATCCACAAATTATAACTTTATAAACAGGAATTTTCTGTACAAATATATAAGGAAATTTGCTAAATTCTCCAATATAGGTATAAATTAGATACACATTTCAAGTAAATAAGGCATCATAAATTGCAATACATTTTGATATATTAGATACACGCATATTAGTAGTGCAAGTATTAGAATTTTAACCCTCGGAGTGCCCAAGACTAAAATCGCTTAAAAAATTGTGTGTGTGTTTTGTTATTGTTGCTTATTTTATCATTATATACAGTAGGTAAAAAATGTCTCCTTACCCAGATACAAATGCTAATCAAAGTTTAATTTGTCACACAAAATTCATAATGATAAAAATAAAAACTTAAATATGAGTTAAAACTAATATTATTTAATATTTATTCATAGTAAAAGGACGATAATACTGACAAA
>JAPMOQ010030238.1:832014-914483 GCA_026543055.1 Argiope trifasciata
CACCTCTGTTAGACGTTGTGGTATTACCCCTACAAATTTTTTGTGTTGTTTCTGGAGAAATATTACACCAAATGCTACTAATGGCAGTTTTGAATTCAACTTTGTTTTTTATGTCATTTTTTTTAAGTTGTCGGCCAATTTCTTTCCACAAATGTTCGATGGAGTTTAAATCGGGTGACTGGGGAGGGCTGTGAAGTCTTTGTTTAACATGGTAAAGGCACCACTCTTGGCAAATCTTAGAGGTGTGTTTAGGATCATTGTCCTGCTGAAAAGTAAATCCAGTTCCAAGAGATTGTTTCCCTACCCTGGATAACACATTTTGTTTAAGAATATCCAGATATTTATATCGATCCATTTTTCCCTCGATGAATTGCAAATTTTCTACTCCAGAAGCACTCATAAACCCCCACACCATAAAACCGCCACCACCGTGCTTCACAGTTCTGCATAAATTCTTAGTTAGCATTTGTTCGTTTAGTTTTCTCCACACCATAACTTGGCCATCTGACCCATGAATGTTAAATTTTGATTCATTGGTAAAAAGAATGGATTCCCCAAAAGATAATGGCTTGCTTACATGCTTCTTTGCAAACTCGAAGCGCTTTTTCCTACTGCACAAACTTATATAGGGTTTCTTCCGGGCCGCACGTCCATGATAACCGCTTTTTTTATTGTCATTTCTCAAGGTATGAGTTGAGACGTAAATTTTGCAATTAATCATTAAATCAGTTGCCTACTGCGGTGCACTAATTCGAGGAGTTTCTTCAACTTGGCGTATGATGTTTCTTTTATGCACGGGATTTAATTTTGACGGCCTCTCGGATCAATCTCTGTCCTCAAGTGAATGAAGTTTACGATATCTTTCAATGATATATGACTTCGATTTTTTAGTCATTTCATTAATCTTTTCCATGGATAATCCATCTTTTCGCAATTTAATCACTAATTCCCGAATAGCTCTGGGAACTTGCATTTTGAGAGGATCAAGAACAAACTTGAACTCAACAATTGTCGATATGTTGTTTTCTTATCAGTGATTAACTTTCTAACGTCAAAGATTTACTGCGGGCCTCTTTCAAACACATCAGAAAAAATTTGCATAACACGTACGGAAAATTTTCTTGCATTGCAATTTTCAATTTACCTTAGATATTGCAAATAATATGCTTTTCCCGTTTTGTAAAAATGAAAATTTATAAAACTCTTTTTCTATAGACTTATACTAAACACATATAGACAGTATTTAAAGAAAAAATGCAATACTTTACAAATTATGCTCATTTATTCTTAAATTTAGTGACCGTACGGAAACTTTTTTACCCACTGTATATTAGAGAACTGAAA
This sequence comes from Argiope trifasciata, assembly GCA_026543055.1. Lineage (NCBI taxonomy): Eukaryota > Metazoa > Arthropoda > Arachnida > Araneae > Araneidae > Argiope > Argiope trifasciata. The sequence goes on from JAPMOQ010030238.1 coordinate 833,359, forward strand.
AATGCATTCTTTTTTCTTTCTAGAAAATATTTTATACAAATTTTTATCTTGATAAACTATGTTACAAGCAAAACCAATTTCATATGTTATCACCAAAAAAAATTAAATAAATTTTAGTTGAATTACAATTAATTTCTATTTATTGCATAATATAAAAAGTAAAATGTATAAAATTTAACGATTAGTAGGAAAAATATTCTTCATATTAATTTTCCACCACTGCCTAACACTTTACAAGTTTATTAAATCATGATCAGAGACATCTTTATTTGAGTAGCAGTCCGAAAACTCCATGTAACTATCACTATCGCTATCAAAACTGAAATCGCTTTCAAAATCTGATAAATCACAAGTAATTTACTCTCTATCAATTGTAGAACGTTCTTCCAGCAGCCATTTCTGTAAGAAATAAGCGGCAAAAAGTGAAGTTTCACAGGTGGTATTAGGCAGTTGGTATTACAATTGCCTCTAAATGCCGCAATTTAGAGGACAACTAAACTGCGGCAACAACAACATCTGTTGGCCAAAGCGTAAACTACACGTCTAATACTCTATATAATTTATTCCAATGGTTAAGCGGGGGAAATAGGGATGTGCTCCTCAATAAAGGAAGAAAAAAAAACATGCCCTCGGAAATCGCGGGATTAACAGATTTTGCTACATTTGAGTTGCCCGTGAAAGTCATGGGATTATTAACCTTAGGGTTAAAATTATATGATTCAGTTTACATAGTGGGTTCCAAAATTGTTCGCACTCATATAAATGTTAACTGAAATACTATTCTATCCATTACTATAGTGCTGCCCGACATTTTAAACATGTACAAATATTTTTGGGAACCAGTTTAGGCTTTAGTTAAAGCATCCAAATTGATTCCTATGGATAACATATCAACCATTATCATACATACCAACTGCGTTAACTATTCATAATGCGCATTTAAAAATATACTTAGTCTGAGAAAAGCTATCTATAATTATCAATATTAGCCGCTTTTATTATTAACAATAGCAACTCACTAATCGCAATGATTTTAATATATAAATTGTACGATTTAAATCCTCAAAAACACTTTAACAATTTCCTAATCCAATGTATACATCAATCACTAATAAAAAGTAGGATTACTTTTTTCATTAAATACTGATATTCTATGAGGACTGTTATCAACAAATTTTGGTCAATGGTTTAACTATCTTCATTACCGAATCTGTAAAATGCGAGTTTAAGCATTTGACCAAAACTCAAAGAAAAAGTAATTCCGCCGTTCAGGAAATATTCTTGAAAATGTCCAGATAAAGTTTTATAATTTATTTGTCATTAGATGTTTTTGTCGCTGTTTCATGAATGATACAATGAACTACTGTTATTTATTTAACATTAATTCACAATGAATAGCAGAAAAGCAATTAATTAGGAAGAATTCTGAGTAAAACTCCTTTGCAAAAGATTTGTTCAAAGTTCGTTTTAGCCGGTCCCAAGGCCATAAATGGTACCGACCTTTCAAGTGGGAATGGATATCTATGAAAGGCAATCCAGATACTGAGAAATCCTCCACATGAATGGTCAACCTTCTCTTCTCATGTAAGGAGTGTATGCTTTGATTCGCGCAAAGTAATAATTTAAATTATGATATTACAAAAAAAAACTATACTTCAATAAAAACGTATTTATCATAATTTTAAGAAAATGCAAATTGCTGGCGTTCTTGCATAGCGGTAGCGAGTCTTCCCTGTAATCTGGGAGTTCCACGATCGAGTCCCGGTTCGAGCTGGGTTGTTCTTTTATCTGTGATATGTGTGAATATGCCTTCCTGTAAAAAGGGATTTGCGCAAGAGAATGTGTGTCTTATCTTCATATGAGCTGGAAGTCTGACTTCTTCCCTCTGGGTGCTCATTGGTCTTTAGCCGCAGAAGCTACTGCACACTCTTTCTGTGGAAGCATGGAAGCGACATCATCGTCATCTTCAGAACATAAAATTTCACAGAACTGAAGCAAAATTTGTGTCTTGTCTCCTGAATGATGGATAAAATATAAATCGTGCAATAATTAATCAAAAGTAACTGGATTATACAAAATTACATTTAAAATATAGCAGGTTCTTGTTCATCAGATATTCTTCTGGGGGTTAACTTTTGTTTTCGCTGTTAAATCTGCCTTGAAAAGTCGAATATATAAAAGAGAAGAAGAGAGAGAAGAAAAGAATTATAAGTGGTTTTCCAAAAAAATTCTTAATAAGAGTAAGGCATCACCTAATTATTTGTATATAAACATTGTAACTATAATAAAAGAATTAAAAATGGTATATAAAATGACTCGTATACTTTTTTTTTACCTCTGTATATAATTTCTAAATATTTATTTATAATTAATGTAAACAAACTTCGGCATTTCAAAGCAGTTTTAAATAAGATTGATAAATGTTGGTCTAAAAATGTGCATGTGTAAAAAGTACATCAGGTGTTTGTAAATTTTTATGCAATGATACTAGAGAAATGAACAAGAAAGAAAATATTTTTATTTAGTCTTCATATAATATATGATATTTTTCAATAATCTTTGAATACTAGTTAGGTGTATTGAGATTACCCAAGTGACAGTAAATAAATTTATTTTATTTATGGAATAACTTAGGCAATATCAAGGAAGAACAAATTAATAATCGAGGTTTAAGTCAAGTTAGAGATATTTGTTCAAATTATTGGAACTAATTTAAAGAAAGAAATGAAATAACTAAAAAATGATAAAATATGATTTGAAAAAAAAAATGAAACAATTTACCAATTCATATGAAATAATATATAGAAGTTGTTTAACTGTCTTCGAAAATGGACTTCTAACCGAATTATTAATGGTTGTGTTTTTTACAATTTATTTTTTATGTATCTAATGTATTATTCCCATTTATGCAGATAATGCAAGTAAAAATTTAAATCGTCGCATAAACATAGCGAAATGAAAATCAATGGCTGAAAATAATTAAAATATTTTTTTAATTATACAAGTACTAATATTTATTAAAATTATATTAAATAATTTAAAAAAAGAAATGTAATATTTTCTCAAATTCTATGAAATAATTTCAAGAAAAAAATGGTACAAATTTACTAATGGTACAAATGGTAAATTTACAAAATTATACAATATAATTTAAAGAAAGAAATGAAATATTTATTCAAATTATATGAAATAGTTTAAAGGACAAAAACTGGAATAACTTACAAAACTATACATATAATTTAAAGGTAAAAAAATGAAATAATTTACCAAATCATATAAAAAAGCATAACCATCTAGAAAAATGGACTATTGACCAAAATATTAACGGTTATGTTTCCCTCTGTTTATTTTTTAATGTCTAATGCATTATTTCCTTCGATGTAGATAATGCCTGTATAAATTTAAATCCTTGCATAATCTTAGAGAAATTAAAATCAGCTACTAAAAATAATTGAAACATTTTTCTTAACCCCTAGATTATAATGTTAGATCTAGATGTCCAGTAAATTTTGTGTTTCAACTAATTTTACAAATCTAATAGCATGTCCTTGCAACTTACTGCATGATAATCTGTGTCATGAGTCCTAAAAGTTATTGAAATCAATTTCAGTGCAGCAAAACTCCATGCGCATAAAGCAACTGTTACAGAACATCACGCCGGATAGAAGGTTTCAATTACAGCCGTCCGATTTTTGCGGGCTATTTCACAAACAATGAGATCTTAAATTTTCTTCAAAAGATCGATGTCACCAAATGCCTCATATTTATTCACTTTTCAGACGCAGAGTCGTTTCAATGACCATTCGCCGACGGCCTTGCATACATAAGCTCAACGGACGTCATTGTGGTTTCTCAACCACGGACTGATCTCTTGAGGTTTGTCGAACGACCACTACAAAGTTTGCCATGAGCTAGTTTTCAAAATTTTAATCGAAAGTCAATTATTAACTCTTAATCTAATTATATAATTGTCTGCGATATCTCGCAGTACATTTGATAGATAAATTTTTGCAAGTCTAAAAAAATTACAGCCATTTTTCTCATTTATATTCTATTATATATACATATTTATTGTATTTGAAGTATAAATATTTGAAACTATATCAATTCCAACTTATAAAACTCTTAGAATTTTATGTAATAATTTAATGAGCAATCAATAAACTGAACCCATTACAGAAAAAATAATTTTGTCAGAAACAAAATTTGTAAGCATTTTTTTATACAGAAGAGAATATAATTACTTTTGAACATTTCACCAAATCAAAACTGTTATTAAAAGCCAAATACAATCACAAAATAGAAAAATTATAGAATTTTGTTAAATTTTTAGCAATCTTGGGTTATGAAAATTACTAAATGCCTGTTTTTAGTTTCTCATATTTAAAGTACAAAGACAAAATGTACTAATCGTCTAAAAATTTAAACTTCAGATTTTGATGAATCTCGTATCAGACCTCCTTCGAAAACACATTAGGTTTATTATGTCTGTTTTATTCAATACCATGATATCTTAATGCAGCTGAAAGAAGGATTTTAGTATACTGTCTGAACAGATTTTTATCAAAATTTGAATGTAATTCTACTTGCCTTAAATGTATAAAATGAATACGATAATTGGCAAACACAAGATTGGCAAAATTTAGTACTTAATATTAGCTATCCGAACACGTTCGGATTTTTTTTTAGAAACACTAGGTGCAGACATACCTTAATCATATTTCTGGGTTTAACACCACTCAAAATTAGAAATTTGATGTCAACATTTGATATAAATATTAAAATTTTCTCAAAATTGGCATTTAATAGCATAAATTTAAGCAAATTTTTCAAAAACTTCAAATTGGATACACCAAAAACTATTGCTCTCATCCGAACAAAACTTATACCAAAATAAACTTCATAGTTTTCTCCAGGGAATGAAAAACAATCATGTCTTTATAATAAAAAATATAAATTTCAGAGCCATTCGAAGATTTATCCTGAATTTTTTAGTAAATTTATGACATTTTTTTTCAAACAATACGTTATAAATTAAAAACTATTCACTCAATCTGAATTCTTATAGTTCATTGCCTAGAAAATAGTATAAAGACAAAGTCTACCAAATTTCATAATAATATGTTTATTATATTTTAACTTATTTGATTTGAAGTGGGCAAAAAATAAGTAAAAATCAGTTTTGAGAAAAAGGCATTTAAATTATATAGTAACATGTTTTAATAATAAATTATGTGTGCGCATACTTAAAATCCACCACATTTATAGGTTATACATTCTTCCTTCTCAGTTTTTAATAATTTTTCTTTTTTAGTCAATTAATTTTTTTCTGGCGATTTTTGCCTTTGGCAGTGAGTGCTGCTTAAAATCATTTTTTCTGTTTTTGTCGAGCTCATCAAATGTTTTAACTAAATTTTCTCAAAAAACTTAAAGGATATTCAATAATCCTTTAAAACCTTAGTTAAAATGTATTACAGACATAAATATGCCAAATCTGAAGTTTCAGAGCGAAACAAAGACATCTTTAGGTACAAATTTCAACAAAAACACCGCTAAAACTCTCATTGTCATTCTGTGTTTTTCTGTGCCAAGCATTTTCCTTATTTAAAATTAAATTGGTGTTTATAAAAAATTTTAACATGTTTTTGGGCCTGTAAATCGGTACTTCCGGTTATTTGAATGTCCACTTCTGGTTTACCCATCATTACGAAAATATTAATATCTTGACTTCTAATTAACGTAGAGACAAAAATAAACCTGTTTTGGATTGCTCAAAGATTGATCTATCCAGTAAATTAATTTTTGGAAAATGTCATTTTTTTCGAAAATCGTCCTTTTCAAAGTGTTCGGATACCTTAATGGATAGATTCCTATCAAATTTTGGGATAAATCCACCGTCAAATTGCTGCCTATAAAGCTGTGTATTTCTGCTTACGAAGCAAACTCTTTAAAGAAATCAATTTAATTTAATTGTTTTTATTTGAAGCGACATTTTGCATCAGGTTTTGATTGCAATTGGTCGACAAAAAAAGGAGAAAAGGCATTCTTGGTTTTCTTTATTATACAGCGAAGCACAAAACGTACAATTCTCTGAATTACGTGATTTAACCCATTAACAGGCACAAATTATTTTCTTTCAAAATATTTTTTATGCTATAATTAGAGAAGAGAAGTGCAGTTTAAATTACCCAATAACTCTTGAAAAAAATTACCAAATAACTCTTGAAAAAAAAATTATTTTTAATTACCAAAAAAGTATTTTTTAATTGCTGTTTCGACTGTTGTTTATGACAGAAGTGGTAACATTTTTACCACCGTCGAATATAAGGTTTACTGATTTATTTAATAGAAAAAAATATGAAATACAAATAATTTTACAAATAAATATGCTTTTTTGTAAAAGTATTTATTATTATTTACTTGAAAATATATTAGTTACAGATGAAATAAGTAGTAGAAAATTCAAATAAATGTAAACTACCAAATACATTAGTTTTAACTATTTTGGTGAACTAACATTAAACAAGGAGCTGCACACAATGAAACATTACATGCTAAACAGGGCATCTTTTGTCCATTTCTAGTAATATATTGACCGCAGTCTTAGAAAGAGCTAAATACGTCATTTAAAATCTAGACTGGTTGGTAGAGCGTTGGATTCGTATCCCGAGGGTTGTGAGTTCGACCCCCAAGTGTGGTGATGGCTGGACCACTTTTAAATCTGTCGTGGTCACAAAGTCATCCATGTCGAGAGTAATGCCATTGGGAGTACTGGTTCAGAGGTGATCGTTCTCTGATCCAGGTCTAAATTACGATCTGTGGATGATTGAATGAAATTAATGAATGAAGTCTGCATCATAAAAAGGATTGTGACGCGTAAGTAGCTAACTCGCACTCTTGGCCCTAGATGGCACTACTGAAAAAAAAGAAACGCACAAAATTCGGATTAAATCGCAAAGAATGACAAGTCAAAGAATGACAAGTGCCATTAGATACACAAAAAGAACAGCACATTATTACCGTGCTAGAAAAGTTTGACTGTTATTGCGCTCGACTGCAACACAAGAAATGAGACAAATTTGAACATTTGATTCAAAATATGTATAACTCCTTCATCTGATGATAAATAAATTTCGTACAACATTTACAAACATTGGATACAATGCAGTTAACTTCATTCCATTTTTTATTGTTATATATTTTATTTTTTAATTCCATTTTTAAACGCGATTTTTCTTAAAGAAGTCTGAAAATAATTAATTTTATTAGAGGAGTATAAAATAAAACCTATAGCGCAATGTTATTCAGATAAGATATCCTTCTCGGTCATTTCCCTTTAAAGGTTAGTAATTTCTAAAATAAATCATTGTTTTTAACTACAATTTTAACTAACTGCCACCGAAAGATATCATTACATGCCCACGGATTCAAAAGTTTATTCAAAATTGGTGTGAATATTGTGAAATAAATTTTTGTATTCGAAAATTTACTGAAGTGGAAATTATTTTTCATCAACACTTGCATAACATTAAGAATATTTCCCAGAGCAACAGACAGACAGCAGGACACTAATGTAAATGCACTAAAGCGTAAAATACAAACGAAAGGAAGAAAAAAAAAACAAATAAAAAACATCAGCTTTCAACCCATTTCAGATTTTCTTGTTTTTACTCATCTTTCTGAGATAACCTCAAATTATTACAGTACTTTTTCTGTTTATTTCCATAGTGCTGGCATTTGTAAGTGATGTTTCGGTAGCACACAACTGTAGATAAGGCGTTTAGATGCGCCTCACAGCGAATTCACTTTCAAACCTAGCGGTAATATATCGCACTGCACGCTTCGTAATTTTTCCCACGGTGAACACGGTGGAAAAAAAAAACAAATAAAAGAAAAAAGACAGAAAATAAAATAAAAGAAGAAAGGGAAAAGTAATAATAAAGTGTAAAAACCGAGTCGTTTGTGGAATTGCGTGATGGAAAACTAAATTCTTATGTAAATGAGATCTTGATATAATCTTTTTTTTTTATGTATCTGTTTTTTTTCTTGCATCATAAGCCTGCATCTTAATTTCTCTTTTAATGTTTTGGTTAAACAGCATGAACCGATGTGTTAAATTGCAACAGGAAACAAGATTTTGAGAGTTTCTGTTTCTACTGTAATATGGCTTTTTGAATATTTAAATATAAAGTTATTTAATAAAGACCGAACTTCGTGCTAGTTTTTTAGAATAAATTATTCCTGTAAAAAGTTTTAAAAAAATGGGAAAACTTTCGAAATTCGCTCTGAAATTTATGTATTTTTATTTGCTTATAAATGAAATATTTGATTCTTACTTTTCTCTATATTTGATTTGATTTTACTTCTCTTTCAAAAGCATAAAATTTATTTTCATTTATATAAATGCTAAATTTTTCTTTTCTTTTCTTTTTCTTTTATTTTACCAAAATCTTTGTTGAATCTCACGGATTTTTGCCAGATGTATAGACTGATAAGGAAGTAATTAAAATTTAAAGAATTCCTTTCGTTTTCTGTTTGAATACAGCGATACAAGAAGCGTCCAAATGAAGAGGTACGAAATTACACTGTATGTATAAAGAAAAACTTTATTCAAGTTATTCACCATATACCATAGCAGAATGATCTCATCGGTTAACGAGCAGATGAATTCCTTGTTCCCAGAATTCTTTGGCCATGACGAGACCCAGTTCTTCACAATGCCCTTGAGTTTGCGCTTCAAGCGCTTCCCTTTCAGATGCTTTTCCGGGGGATCAAACAAATGAAAATCGCAGGGTGACATGTCTCAGCTACAAGGGAAATGGTCAAGCGCTCACACTTGAATTTGGCCAGTCCATGTGTGTGACTCTGGAGACTCATGGAAGGGAGATATCATGAAGCAGAGAGTCCCCCACACACGAGTAGCCTCTGTCTTTTGTTCTTGTTAGACTTGTGTAGTTTTCGGAGTGTCTCACAATGCAAGTCGGAGTTAATGGTTCTTCTGGAATTCTTCTGTGCTAAAGAAATTCAACAAGTAGCGTCGGTTCAATAAGTTGCGCTCTTTATAAGATCTTCTGCTCTCTACTGCACATGCGCATGCTCCGATCTAAGCTCCAAGCGCACTCCTAGATTTCTTGCTACGTTCGTCCATAGAGCCATAGGCAAATATGTTAATGGTAACTTTGCTACGAGATTCCGTACCTTTTCATTTGAATACTCCTTGTAAATTATTTTAACCACATTTGCACTTCATTTAAAGCTTTTAATTAACTGCTAAGATATGTTTACATATATACATTGACAGTTTAAGGAACTTTTGATCACTAGATTTTAAATAGAACAGATAGAAAATTTATCGGAGAAACACATTTCCGACGCCCAAACTTTTCTAAATTGGTTCTGTAGTTCGTACATAGAATAAGTGCTAGCATCATTTTGCAAGTTCGAGCTGTCATTTTAGCAGCATTCTTTATGATTTTTTTCAAGAGCGGTTTCAAGTTTCAAGTTCAATTACTTGTGGTGTAAGTCCCCTGAAAGTACACTTTTGAGTCTTAAAGAATCCGACTCCCTCATAGGATCGCCGCATGATATATTATTTTTAGGCATTTATTTACATTTTTAAAATTTAATTTGATACGTTGTAACATCAGGAGTAACTAGTTGCTTCAGGTGTGATTAATATTTAATAATTAGTATTTATATACAGCAATCAATAAAAATGCACCCCTTTTTATTCACAAGTTTGATTCAAAAGATGATCCAATTGCAGAATCAATAATTCCATAATTCTTTCCTATCTCGAGCCAATCATAATGATCAAGTTTGTTTAGCCATGCTGAAAATGAGGGTTGGCTTCATAATGAAGTAGAACACGTCTCACTAGCTTGTAGTACGGATGTTGGTGATTCATTCTTTGATCGTGTCTTTTTCAAGACCGAATAGAGCTCATACACTAACAAGAGCACGCATCACCCGGAATATCTTAGACAACTTGCTTCAAAATTCCTTATGATGCGTTACAGGTCTGTACTGGCGGCAGCATGGGTGAAGGCGCTATTTCGGGTAGTGGATTTTTTTTGTTAAAAAAGAAAACGGCATTGGAATCTATGCCAGAAACCCTGACAACTGATCAGTGTTCCATGCATAACTAATAGCTATTGAGGAGGCTTTGATATTTTCCATAACTGGGAGTGTTTACATTGACATTTGGATTATGACTGACAGCCGAAGCTCCATTCAGCATTTATCTGAATGGTGGAAACTTGGTGACAGCACGACTAGGAAGGAACATCTTTCAGTTTTTGAATCGCTTGGTTACCAATGTTAAGATCACTTTTCTGTATGTTCCGTCGCATGTGAATGTGTACAGAAATGAAATTGCTGATCGTCTTACCCGAGAAGGCAACCATAACGGTATTGATTAAAGTGGTTGCCTTACTTTTTCAGAAATCGCCACCCTGGTCCGGCAAGATATCTGTTATTCTTGGAGGAAGTCCCCGTGCATGAATGGTATGTGGAAAGTCGCCCTGGAACTATTTCAGTTGGGGTTGGGAACAGACTTGATCAAACAACTCCATCAAGATTTCAAAATGGACACATTCATGTACAATGTCATGTGACGGGACACAAATTTTATTCCATGTGTCCAAAATGCAATGTGACTCAAGCTTCTCCTGCCCACATTTTGTACTGCATCGGTTTCAATAAAGGACAGGTGTTCTCGTGTCCTGAGGCAGTATTACATTGTTTGAAGGCGTTAAGGCTCATGGGCTTGGTTTGAAGCTACTGACAACCAGGTGGGATAAGCTATAACACACAATCATAATTACCTCCTCTGAAACTCTATTATTTATCAAAATTAAGTTTATAATGCCATGTTTATAAAAAATATGTATATCTGACATTACATCTGCCATAACATCAGAAAATAAAACCATTACTTGAAAATTACAATGTATAAGGGTACTGTGTTTAAATTAATTATGAAATTTTAGAAAATACTGGAATCAACATATTCGTCTTACTCTCTTATTATTGATGATGATGTCGTGTCCAAGTTTCCACGGAAAGAGGGTGCAGTAGCTTCTGAGGGTAAAGACCCCTGAGCACCCAGAGGGCAGAAGTCTGACTTCTAACTCAAATGTGACACACACATTCGCCTACACAACCTTTTTTTACAGGAGGGCACATTCATACATCTCACAGATAGAACACAGAACAACCATGCCCGAACCGCGACTCGAACCCGGCATGCCCATATCACCTGGAAGACACGCTACTCCTATGCCAAGACGCCGGTTCACTTATTATTATATTTATTAAAAGATGTTTAATAAATTGCTATGTGACCTAAAAAGTATTCTATTTATTTATTTTTCTTATTTATATCAATAACTATTCACTATTCTCCATAAAAGTACTTATTCTATTTTCGTATTGAGTGTTTTGGATAAGTTTAAATTCAGTATAGAACCACAAATTGGAAAAGCGTTGTGAACATCTATTTTAAAAAAAAAACAATAATTAGAGCGAAAGCAACAAAATATTAAAGTACTCTAAGGCTTTTAATAATTAAAATCTTTGTTACTGATATGGCATGTATATTAAATACACCATAATTATATTAAAAACATAATTTGCAATAAAAGATATCTAATTTAAATATTATTCGTATTACAGTTTACAATATAATGAATTTTTGATTATATGAATTCGATCCATTTAATGGGTTAAATCTTATATTTATTGTTTATAATTTAAAGCAATGAAAATGAACGTATTTAAAAAAAAATCAGAGCAAGTTGAGAAAGGGCGTTTTTTTCTCTTTTGTGTTTAAAAAATTCTAAAACATGTCCAAATTCAAAGAGAAATTATTAAAGAACATGATGAAGTACTAAGTAACAATAAGGTAATAATAGAAAAAAGACATTAGTAAATATATTTGAAAAGTAAATAATTTAAGATGTTCTTCTATAAACAGCAGGAAGAAGGCATACATGTATTTTTTAATTCTAAAGATCAACATTGAAAAATGAAAAGCATCATGTAAATTTTCTTAATTTTAACATAAAAGAAATTTGAAACATGTTAAAAAAATAATTGATTTTCCAAAGAAATCTTTTATAATATTATAAAATTTGCCGGCATCATATTCGGATTATTTTTTCAAATACGGGTATATTTTATAAATAAGCTCAATTAAACGGTAAGAAGACTTTTAAGAATTGAAAATGCAGCTCTATGATAAAATCTGCAATTAAAACCAATTATCTAAGGATAAATTGATAAATAAATTTTTATTCGAAGCATAATAGTTGTTTACACATGCAGAAACAAATATAATGAATGGGTTAAGAAACGACCAACCAAAATAATGCTAATAATTATGAAGAGTTCAACTTAGACGTCGTATGATATAATTTGCTGCTGAAACTATTATCACAATTTCTTTACAGAATTATACATAACTACCGTAATTGACTTTGGAGTTAGGAAAAATACATCATTATTTTCAAACATAAACTGCATATAAGTAATAATTTTAAGCTGCTGAATTTTAATGGCTTTTGTAAAAGACATATCATATTCAAAACATTAATTTTTTGCATGATCTTTAGATTTCAAGAATGTTTCTAGATAAATTGTTCTTTAAATGCTCCCCACTCATCCATTTTTTTCTCCTTATTCCTCATTCCCGCCCTAAAATGCCCTACAGAGAATTTTCTTGTCTTTCATGTTTTTGCTAGAGTTTTTTATTATTGCGGTACGTGTGAATTCAAAACCTACTTATATTGAACTTCTTTAGTGATCGTGTACTTTGTGCATTTTAAAGCAACCATCAAGAATCATATACAGGGGAAATAAACAATTGCAATTGTTTCTTCAAAACGTTTTCAAATACTTTTAAACGAAAATGCTACCCTCCTCCCTCTTCTGTTTCCCTTATGAAATTGTAGCTCCCACTGGAGAAGGGAAATGCATCTCAAAATGAGTATGGAAAGTTTCCAGTATGGTGATTGGTTCTCGCCCCCTGGTGGGTACAGATGAAATTTTTACATTTATTCACGAATTTTGTACTTACATCAAATTCTAAATTTTCATTTAACACACAAGATGAAAGTAAGGAATTATATTATTAAAAATTTGATTTTGTCGAAGTGTTACTGTAGTCAGGTAAAAGGAATATATTTATTCAAGATTAAATTTCACAAATTTCAAATTTTAATTCAAATTCTTGTTAACAATTGATGTGGTGCCAGTGTTGATGTATACATGATAAAATATTTCTCAAACAAGACATTAATTTCATTTCAATGAAATCAGTTTCTGTTTACCTGATATATTTCAAATGAACAACAACGATTTAATTTTACATAATGCTAAGACTTCTACATTATATGATGGAATAACATGCATTCATTTCTAAATTTATTTTTCCTGTTTTATTTTTTGACTATAAGAACGGAAGCGTTATTCCTTCCTTAAAGTTTTGCTAAATCACTTCTTCTCAATGCTTTAACCTAGCCAATTCTATTGGCATCTTTATTCATAGCTATTTAATAGTAATCATACTCATCTGAGCAATAACCATAGCTGCTATGTAGATCTACTTAATGTTAACAAAATGTAAATGCTACCTTTTATTATCTGCATTATAGTGGTGTTAGACTGCACGGTGTATATAAATATTCTAAAATTGTAAACTCTTCTGTGCTTGAATGTTCTAAAAATTCTTCAAGAAATGTGTATTCTGAGAGAGTGTTCTTTTAATAAATATTATTTATAAAATATTTACTTCGACTTCCCTGGATCATCTCAGTGAAATTCCACGCAAGAATAGAGAAGTTTTAGCTTATCATCCTGCTTCTAGGTGTAACAACAGCAGATAATAACATTCATTTCGTTGGAAATCACAACAGACTTGTTAAAAAATTTTGTCAATGTGAAATAAAGGGATTAACAGTTCCTCACTAGACAAGAGTGTCCTAATTTTTCATTAACTTTCTCCGATTTATGGACGGATACCATATATATCACAAATATGAAATGAATATCAAGAATTTTCTCATTCTTCATTTAAACGATAATATTTCTTATAAGCTGAGTTTTCCAGTATTGCTTATTGCAATCAAACATTTAAATAATTGCTAAAAGAATTCTTGAAAATATTTTTTTAATTTTAATACGCGTGAACAAAATTTCGTGTACTTATATAATGATGAATAAGGATAAATTTATCACACATCAAATCAGCTATTGAGGCTTAATTTTTATATTAAGCTTAATTTTTATTGTAGAAGATTCTTTTATATGACTTATTATAATAAACAAATTTTTTTTATCATTTAAAGTTTTGTTTTAAATTAATCGCTTGTGCCAACTAACAGGTTCACCAGAGATATTGGTTACATTTAGTTTCTATTAAATCATTTTGATATAATTTAATAGAAATTAAAATATAGGGTACATTTTCATCAATCTCTGCTGTTCATCTCTTTTCTAAATTTCATGGTATTGCAACTATACTTTTTTATTATTTTATAAATTATACAGTTATTAATCAGAAACATTTATTTTTAGTTTTCAGCAACGTATCTAAATCACTCCATTAACATTCAATGAAATAACGAAAATGGTTTGAATTTCTCAACGATAATATTGTTGGGAATTAGAAGGAAAAAAACGACAAAAATTCGCAAGATTATTAAATTGGGATCATTAAAAAGATAATCGTTTAAATTCATTTTTATGCAGTTATATTACTACGGCAAAATTCAGCTTACCTTTTAATAAATAGAAATTCCTCACTCTAAGATAAGGTATATTTGCTCTTTGATAGTTTTAAATCATATGGTTTGGCTCGTAGAGTACTAACACTCACACATAAATCCACATTTATTATTAGTAGAAATGGGATGATTTGTTTGTGCAATAGAATTTTGAGATCTGATATATTCTAGAAACGCTATATATTTTCTGTTAGTAGATCACAAAATTTTAGTTTACCACAAAAAGTTAATTTTTTGTAAAATTATTAATTTTTATAGAATTATATTAAATTGAATGGAGCATTATGAGCAGAAACTTTAATGCTGAGTATTTATAATATGTAATATGAAGATAGCCTTTTTGAACAGAAAATTTAAATCTTGTCGATTGTTAAAAGCGAATGAAGTTAGAAAAAAATTTTGGTTATAAACAGCCTCAAAAGAATATTAAAGCTACCAAAACGTTTCAAATAATTATTTTTTTTTTAAATTTATTCCTCTTTCAAATTTCGAAGACCTTTGGGGGCTATCATATCATTGACTTGCACAAAGGAAATATAATTTTTAAACAATGGTAAATAAACTGCTGAATTAACTATCAAGATTTTGTCAATAGAATAATTTTATTATGTTTTATGATTTTTGATTACAAAATTTCAAGATTTATTTAAATTTGAATTTCTGCAGGATGCAAAAATTTGATGTTTCTATTTTATTTATACAGATAGTAAAAAAAAGAAAATTAACACAGTTTAATTTTTAGAAAAATTGAGTAGTTTCTCAAGTATTTTTCTTTCCAAATAATAAAAAGTGAAAGATTTTAGTTATCCTAATAATACTATGTGTATATATAAATCCTTTTGCCAGAAAAATAGTAAAAATAAAAGCAAAATATGTTATCTGAGAATTTTCTATTTTTCTATGCTTAAAGAAAGTTTATAGGTTAATTATTTGAACTTTTTACACTTTATTTATATATTTTTTAAGATTTTGTATAATATTCATTATTTCCCTCTGAAAGTAGTAGCTTGTTTCACCTCCTCAAGTTTCATAGAAATCTGGATTTAACCTTTTAAAGGATTTATTAATTTCAATAAATAAGATAACTAATGGAATATTAAACAGCATATACAATTATATTTGTCTCGTAAATTGATTCCATTCGACTGCCATTTCTATCATTTTGGATCAACTGTTGGCACTAAATTTAAAAGATTCCTCATGCAACTCATTTGCAAAGTCAGCTTTCTCGTTTCAAAGTGACCTTGATTGGCATGAGAGCAGAAACTTTCTGCCATGTCAGCTGTTTCAAATAAAAAGATTATTAACGGAATGGGATTTGGCCAATAAACTTTTCAAGTTTGAAATATGTTAATTGTGTGTTTTTTTCATGTGATGTTCACAAAATATTGGTGTGTCTTACTGTTAAATTTAGGGATTCATAGTCTACATGCTACAGTTTGCGAAATGATCAAATGAAAGACAATGCTTTGACCTTTTCAAGGATAAACTTGTTTTTTAACTTTTCTTCAAATCGAAGCTATTTTAAAGGAAAAAAGGAAACATAGTATATAAAAATTCAGAAAAACAAATTCTCTCTCCTCACGAATCATTATCGTTTAATATATTATATAATCGAATCGAAACCTTCTCTGTAGCATTTTTAGAGATAACCCTAGACACGTTTGCTGTGATGAACAAATGTGTTTCATCTATAATATGCTTTAGAAAAAGTTTACAAATGAAAATTACGAAATCTTTAATTTCTTTCAATTATAATGTAACACATATGCAACAACAGGATATGTTGAAAAAAAATGTGATATAAATTATAGTTTAGAATAAAAACTATACAATAATTTTAATTTTTGAAAAACATTATCGACATAAGTTGTAATCGTATCTCTATAAATTTCATTACTAGAAATGAAATGACAAATAAAAATTTACAATTATAAATTTTTAAAAAAATATTCAAAAAGCATTTGGATTACGAAATATTTTATTCAAATTAAATAAGAAATTAGTAAAAATACTTTTAATTGATTTTTTATTTATATTTTTTTCTAGCCACAATATCCGAAGATTATTTTCCCTGCAGTAAAAAAAAAAATGTGAGAAGATGTGTTTATCTATAACATATTTAGGGATAGGATTTTCATTTTCCTTTAATCAGCTGAATACATGGTAGAATAAAAAACAGCATTACGTTCCTGCGCATTCGCAGAAAGAAATGAGGACTGATTGAAAATGCAGACCTCAAAAACCTTTCCCTACCTTGAAATAAAAATTTTTAAAAGGACATTATTTTTCCTTTTCTCTATTGAAGTTTGAAAGCATTGAAAGTAAAATGCTGCTTTAAATATTACAAATAAAATTCCTTAATGTCTAAAGCCCTGGCAAAACTTATTCCACGAAAAAAAATTTCTAAATGCCATTTGCAGCTTATACTGGCAATGTGTGCACCATTAAACACATTCAGCTAGCAAATTTAGAATAAATATTTTTTATATAAAATATCGAGAATTTATTTACAATTCCCAATTACATTTATTACAATTCAGAGATTTGAATACATAGAAAATTTCTAGGCTGAATATCCGCTGGATAGTCAGTCAGAATGAGTCTGAAGTATCCATAATTCATATCCAACACATTTATAAAAAGCTACAACATTCCCAGAATTCCCAAGCACACTTTCGATGTATCACCTGCAAAATGTTCGATTCGCAACCAAAATATTTCCCATGATTGCTTTAATAAAATAAGTAACATAAATATATGAAAGTGTTTTCCTAATTGGAATTTTGCTATTTAATTAAAAAATTCTAATTGAATAGCAAAAGGATCCTAACATTTTCCCAATTTGATTTAAACTAATTGGATTAAAATCTTTTTTAAAGAAGTTTAAACCTTGGTCAGATGACGAGAATGATAGTTCTTTCTCAAAAACTTCGCATCGGAAAGAAAATGTTATTTCTTTTTCTAAAACTTCATCAGAGAGAAGTTGTTTGATTTTGTCAATTTCAATCATAAAATTAATCTTCATCTGATTCTAATAATGAATCTAGAATCTTCTGGAATGAAAACCATAGTTTGTGGCTAGCCTATCGATGTCAATGGTTTTTAAAAGGCGCAGTTTCTTCATATATTTGCTGTCTAAAAACAGAATAGTGAACATTTTTTGTTCTGATTCAGGATTTCAATTATTTACGATTTAAAACAAGATGATGATATAAGTATGGAGTCTCAGATTTCTTCTTTTCCAAACTTTATCTCTCACAGTAATAAAAAAAAACCCTTTTCCTTTGCTGTTTTTAATGCATACATCTTGCATTTCAAAAATAATCTTTATGTCTTTTCAAAACTATATTCCTGTATTATTTATAACACAAGAAATTTTATTCAATACGTCTGAATTATTCGTTTTTATGATATACGATTGTTAGAGCACTTTTATAAAAATTTAGAATGGAAAATGCATCTCATTTCTATCATGAAAATGCTATACAAATGTATAGCAATAAAAATCTTAATACCTTCCTAAATATGTAAGTTTAATTAAGTTTTGTTATGATTTATTTATTTTTCAAGATGCCGCAATAAATAAATCAGAAATAAAAACTGAATACTTGAGCAAGAACTTAAAAATCAAAAAAGGCAATTGCAAAAGAGAAGGATTTCAGAATTTTATACAAAATTAAACTATTCGATTAAAATAGAATGATTTAATAGATTCTATTAAAATACAATTAACATAATCAATGAAATGCACTCGCAATATTTTTATTACAGAATTTTTAATAAATTCTTTTAAATGCACTTCAACTTTGTTACAAAAAGATTACCGCTTTATCCATGAAAATAAACGAAATAACAATAACGACAAAAATTTTTAAAAAAAGCAATAAAAATATAATTTGATGCATTCTATTTCTACGAAATTCTCTCAGGATTGGAATTTTTTCAACCTTGGTGCTATTAAATTATCGAATGCAAATTTTGAATTATTTTTACGCATTTCAACATATTAGAAATAAAGAAAGTATAAATTCATATTTATAAGTAGCAGCAAATTTGTGAATCAGTTGCGAAATAAATTCTTAAGTAATAAGCATTTACAGGCGTTACATATGTAGAAACATTTGCGCATTTTCATATGTAGAATCTAGGCGATAATATATAAAATTAAAGTCTGTATTAATTGATACAGAATTTTCATAATAAACTGTAAAAAAGAAATGCCTACTAATCTTACAACGTTTTATGTTTGTTATCAGGTTACTTATTGTAGTTTTCATTTTTTAATGAATCACATTTTTATAGGAACGCATTTCCCAGTTGATTGCATTTTTGAATAAATTAATTAAATCATAGAAATATTAACTAATAACAAAGAAAAATATTTTTTATGTTTCTGTCCGTAGAGGTGCGTTGGCGTTCTACATGACAAATCTTGCCCCAAGCCTGCTGAGAGTAGTACAAAAATATTTTGAAGGGCAAGGAATTGTAAATTACAGCCAACTAAATTACTATATGATATTAACTAATCAAAAATAAAGCCAAACTTTGGCATTTGGAAGCATGGCTGTTTACATTATTAAAAGCTAAAGATGGGGAACTCTATTTAATACTAGCCGCCTTTGGCGACCAGCTGGTTCGCCATGAGTAATGCGTTCTAACATTTCCAATTAAATCATATATTTTTTAGCCAAAATTTAAGAAATAGTTTAAGTTAAAAGATTCAGTTATTAGTAGTTAAAGAGTCGGTAACTTTATTCGGAAAAACTTTTTGAGTTTAATGCTCTAATAATTTATCAATTATGCTTCCAAAATATTAAAAAGGTTTTTTTCGGTGATATTGCCAAAATGTTAAATATGTTTTTTAAAGAAAGCGAAAAAGGGAAAAAATTATTGAATTAATGATACAGATATTGCAAACGATTATAGAAATATGCCATTCAGTCGGGATTTCAATGCATATCCTGTCTAAATTCAATCAGGTTTACTGTAAATAAAGATAATTTATGGAATTAATGATATAAATATTGCAAACGATTTCTTAGAATCCTTTGCCTTGCATTTATTTTTATAGAAGATATCACATTTTATATTTATGTTATTTTATCCAGTCACGTGCTGAAAGTATCATTTCTTTAGACTTGATTTACGATGATAGTTTTTTTTATTATTATTTGAACTTCCGTCATTGTTTTCTTTTCTTTTATCTGGTCACGTGATCAAAAAAACATGGTCAAAATATTTCTTTAAAAATTTGTTAAAAATAGAAGTCTTAAGTTATATATTATAACATTGGTGCCATTAGAAAGCTAATTTTTTTATCTTTAAATTGATGTTAAAATCATGTTTATGCGATCATATTTTCGGAAGTTATAGCGGAAAAACGTCGAAATTTCGCTTAAATTTTAATTAATTCAAATTCTAATTAAAAATTCAAAAAAAGGGCTCCGAGGTGCACAGTCCCGACCTCCAAGGTATACATGTACCAAATTTGGTAGCTGTAGGTCCAACGGTCTGGCCTGTAGAGCGCCAACACACACACACACACACATTGAGCTTTATTATAAGTATAGATTAAGATGAGGAATATGAAAACGAATTATATTCAATTAGCACTGAGACAATTAAAAAACAGATTTTCTGTACTATTAATTTTAGTAACACTATAATATTATGGAACTTGACTCCTGCTTATTAAGATGGTTCATATGCACAATAAAATAACAGATGTCAAGTTATTAAAATAATATTTTTTAATGCGTGCCGCAAGTTGATGCTTAAAATTTTTTCTTTGAGAAATCGTGAAATAATGTGAAGGAGAATTATCTGCAAATAAATAAAATCCATATTTCTGGAGAGCCAGATGATCGACGAACATAGCTAATATTTAATAATTTTAGATCAAAAATATTTATAAGCCTTATATAAATATTTTATGTTAGAAAGAATCATACCTTCAAAATTTCATAATTTTTCTTCTGTTTTTAATTTGATTATGGTGAAAATCTTCTCACTTTGTTGCTATTGAAATTCTAAAGCAAACGGTTAGCTTCCGTCCATTTTCTTATTTCATCAATGTATTACAAAATATTTTGCAATATTTAGTAACTTTCATGATGTTTAAATCAAGCAGCATCCTGGTTATTCTAAAACTTAGAGAAACAATGTTAAATAATAAAGAGAATTCATGCCTTTAGCTTTTGTTGATCGTTAATTTTTATATAAAGAAATGTTTTTATTATTCGCCATCAAAAAGAAATATCGAAAAGAAAAGAAAATTTATTCGCAGAAGTGAATTTACTTAGAAAAATTAAATAGAAAACTATTTTTAAAGGAAACAGACGATTCTCTTAATATTATGAAAAGTTTCATAATATTTTATTATTTATTTATTTACAACAAAAGATTCTTTTTATTTTTATTTTATTACTTAAAAAAGCAGACGATTTATTAAGCTTTAAAAGTTTTCCGAAATATATTTTATTTTAATAAATTATTTTTATTATTGAATAAAAGTTTTTATTTTCAGTGAATTTTTAATAATTGCTAGTATTAATAATTTGTTAATTAAAATTCCTATTTTTTATGCAAAGAATAGAACTTTACTTTTTAGGCTATTGATTGGCATCGATTTAAATACTGATAGTTATTGATTTAGCAGATGGCAACATTTTGAGTTGTGAAGAATGTTTCTATTCTTCATCTTTTTACTGTATGGCAATGAAGTTATGCACTATGTCTTGTGGAGTATTTTGTATGAAATAAGAATTTAGCAAAGATTTCTGGAATTTTGTTTAAAATTTTTTTTAGAATTATATTAAAAGTCATATTCTTCCGCAAAAGTATTTGAAGTATGTGTAACGACAACATTTTTTTTTCTCCAATTTTTAAATTCATAAATTATTTTCTCTATATTTATAATTCTGTGCGATTAAATTATCTATGATATTATTTCTTATAAGAAGTTTGTTACATAATTCCTTTATTTGTTATATTGTTCTTCTTTTAACTTTAATTACAAAATTAAAATTCTTATTACAACTGTGTACTATCATGGATGCACTTACGCCATGATTATATATGATCTAGGAAAAAAATTGCATTAAAACAGTCACAGAAAAAAATACAAAAAGTGCTATCATCAACTAGCAATATTTTAGCTAAACCGATAGAATACACTCTGAAATTAGCAAATTTGATCATAAAATAAGTCTGACCTTTAGGCAATTCCTCGCCACATACAGCATAATACTAATTCCAATATTTTTTACATTCTACATGTTTTACTTCGTTGTATTCTTTGCCATCATCAAAAATAAAATTTTGATCTTTTTTAATAGACGGAAAATCTGCTCAATTTCTTTAATTATTAAGTTAATGAGTTGTTTCATCATGCACGGTAATTTTTTTATCGATTGCTTTCATGAGCATCAATTTTTTTCCTAGAGAATTTTTGTTGATCATAAAAAAAAATGTTCCCACAATAGTACTTCTAAAGGTTTATGGTCTTAATAAACGCAAATGGGGTTCCAGTACACTTTTTATTAGCCATAACTTCCTTCTATATATAAAACAAATTTGGTTGCGAAAACTTCTACTTTTGCTTTTTTTAGAATGATTAAGGCATGTATCGGCTAATGCTCATTGTTTTTCTGTGAATTAGATTAGAAATCCTCTAATTTTTAAATCCTTCAACATAATATCATAATTATTATATTCTGTAAAAATAGAAAACATTGAATTAAAATTGTTTCATATTCCCAAAGCTCTTCCTTCAGCTGACAAATGTTCTTAAAATGTAGCAATATCATCAAAAGAATTTTAAAATATCACCAAATAATATAATAAGGTAATATTTTTTTATTTTTAATATCGTTTGATTTATTGATTGATATTTATCCTGACCTCAAATAAGAGAGTAACGTAAAAAACAATTCCTTAATTTATAACCTTATATGTACACAAGAACAAATTGTTCTTGAGTACATATATGGGGAATTATACATTCTTGAACATCTAGGTTAATATTATTAAGAAAATTTACGCAACAATTGAAAGTTAATCAAGAAATAATTTCTAGAACAATTCAGAGAATAAACACCAAAATTAACATTAACTGGCTGTTTACTCAAACAGCTACTCCAAGGGGTAGCTCTAGAAATACACCGATCTTTATATATCTTATACATAGAATTCTTTATACCTAGAAATCTCTGATCTTTGGATTTTAACATAGAAGCTCAAATCCCACGGAGCTTTTCACAAAATCAGAAACACTTTCGAACACTCACATCTCTCTGACTTTTCCTCTCAAGCCTCTCGCTGCTCTTCTATCTCTCTCTACAAAAAATACTGCGTGTAATTTATGTCAAATCTCCGCCTCTGATTTTTTTCATTGGTGAACTTGAGTCCCTTATCACCCATTATTCTATAGTGATTCTTCAACGGTCTTCAGTCAATCGTGGGAATGTCTATTAATGATTTATATTTGTAACTGACCATTCCCAAACACACGTTAGTTATATTCAATTCACCGCTAATACTGGACTTCGATAATTACAACAGTTGCTGGTGATTGATGGTTCCTCAAAATGTGAAAAGTTCTTAATAATAGAGAAACAGTTTACAACTAATTGGTTTGATGTTCTTCTCCCTTGAAGATGTGATGAATCTCTTTGAAACGACGAAATGCACATATGGTGTCCTTTATCTGGACACAACTAATGACCATACACAATGACTCTACTGGTGAGGCTAATTTCCCATGTGGCAATCCTTAGGCACTTAACAATGTGTGAGTAACAAATAACGTTACATCTGGCAGAATGTCAATTATAAGATAAGGGAAATGGGGAAGGTTACAATATTATAATCTAAGTAACAAAAAATTAATTTCGTGTGGATTCTGGATTTTGAACTGTAATTTGATGACGTGGAAAATATTTGCTCTTCAAGTTTCATAACTAAAATAAATGATTACAGATATGTATATTATACGGATAATTTTTGGTATCTCACACATATCTCAAATAATTTGATCTGTGTAAAAATATTATAAAAGTAGAATATTTATTTTTTTCATAGTTTGAATGACAATGTCTGAACTCAGATGTTATATTTTGTTGCTTACATGTCATTTTGACGGTGAGTTAAGCAGGTCACAATAACGAAGAATGATCAAGGGTTTCAGAACATAATTATTTAAAATATTTAGGCTACGAATGATGTTGAAATATATATTTTTTCCTTAATAAGAGTTTTTATTAACTTATAGTAAGTTTTTTATATACTTTTTTCTGAAATTGGTACGAAATTTGATTCATATGTTTCTCAATCTCCAGTATACTCCCAGTATACTATTTTTCCCAATACCAATATTCCACTTTTTTTCTTCTTCGTTGAAACATTATATTTTTAAACTTATTATTATCTTTTATTGAGACACTTGACCGTTTCTCATTTACATCAAGGGTATCAAAATTCAAAAAA
Organism: Argiope trifasciata; assembly: GCA_026543055.1. Classification (NCBI taxonomy): domain Eukaryota; kingdom Metazoa; phylum Arthropoda; class Arachnida; order Araneae; family Araneidae; genus Argiope; species Argiope trifasciata. The sequence continues at coordinate 857,634 of JAPMOQ010030238.1, forward strand.
TTAGCCCTGATGAGAAACATTATAAAAAATTTATAAGTTTTTCTCCCAATATACTATTTTTCTAAATCTAATACCAAATTTTATTCTTCTTCATTAGTATATTACATTTTGAACTTTATTATTATTGAAGCAGATATCCACATCTTATTTAAGTCAAGAGCATCCGAATCCAAAAAAAGAGCACTGGTCAAAAACATAGTGAAAAGTTTGTAAATCTTCTAATATTCTATTTTTCCTAATTTCAATATCGATTTTTTTCTTCTTCATTGATACATCATATTCTTAAACTTTTTTTAATGAATTGGATGTACAATTCTTATTTAAGTTAAGGGCATCAAAATCCAAAGAATTTGCATTAATCAGTGAAGCGTTTGCGTGCACTGAAAACAGAAACGAAGCTGTAGTCCGAAATATTTGAGTTTTCCCATAAATTAGACAAAATGCTGCGTATAAAATGTAAAAAGCGTAACGATGTTTTAATAGCTTTTTCTTAAAACTATTTTTATTTTGCTACCTCCTATATTCTTTTTATCCATTCTCTGTTAACACATAATGTTCTATTTTTAGAGCTTAATTTTTAATATGTTTCTGTTCGTTTCAATATTCTGATATGACCACCTTTCCACGATTCTAACTCATTAAGGGAAGAGACGTGGAAGGATGAACGCATTTTCGAAATTCTTCAACATTTTTTGACTGATTTTCGTTCTATTAGGTATTTTTAGTTCATTTTTTCCCCTTGCATGTGAATATCCTGTTCTGTCCGTGTTACTTTAAATCACGCATCGAGCAATCCGAATTTGTTTTATTTTTAAATGTAAATATTCCCTCCTTTCATCGTTCCTCTCACCCATCTTAACGAATTAAACACATTAAACACATCTTAACGCATGCGCAGAAATACGTTGGGTTTTAGAATCCATTGTCAAACAATACCATACACAATAAATGAGTAAATAAATAAGTAATAAAATAAAATTAAGCTTAAAATATTATAGAAATGTGATGTGTAAAAATTATGATTATAGTTAGAAACTAAAAATTGTATATGGTAATAATTTTATGTTATTTTTTGTTTGCTTTAAAGGGAATATACTACCGAAAGTTATGTACCTATTTTCATAAATTAAATTTTATAGCTTTTAAGTAGTTGCCTAATAATAAACAAATGGGGATAAATTTTAAAAATTAATGAAAAACGCGTTTTTTGCCACTTTTTACGGATTTTAAAACAGACAGGTGGAAAATTACGTGGTCCGTCCCAAAATAGCCCAAATACTGCTTTAAAACGGATTTCTAAACTAATGTGGTACAGACAAAAAAGGAGATACTGTTTAGGGTTACGTAAGTAAAGTTAATATAACTAATGTGTTATAATAATCTCTCTAAGTTGTTCAATTATTTAAAAAGTTAAAATTTTTTAAATTTAAAAATACCCTAACATTTTTAATAGCGTCTGAAATGTAACGATGTATGAATATATAATATATAAATATAATATTAGATTTGTACGGTAAATGATTAATTGCATTATAGATTATTTAATTGTATTAATCTTTAATTTAATAATTAATGTGTTAACTTTTACAATAAAATGGAAATCGTCATTGTGGTAAAGATAAATGCAATCAAAAAAATACTGTTAAAGAAAGTCAACCATATATATATATATATATATCATACGTAATTTAAGCATGGATAGAAACTCTTGGTATGGTATCTCCTGGCCCCTTCTCCTGGATAGATCTATGTTTATTATGATTAATGCGATTAATCGGTTATTAATAATAACGTTAAACATAATTTATCTATTTATGACATTGGCAGTCATTATTAATAATCATCGGTTATTATAATTATCAAACTTCAGTTATTATTAATAATAACTAATTAAATATATGGATCATAATAAATATAAAGAGCAGTTTTCTTCCCATCCATAATGGTGATGCATGCACCAAATTATATTCAGCTTCCCTTCGAACAGATATAATTCTTTATTGAAATTATTAAAATAATAAATCGATTGGATGACAAGAAAAACTTAATGGGAAAATTTATTCAATGCTTCTAGAAACTATAGAAACACTTGAGTCCATCCTTAACTAAATGCGAAAAGAGTAATGAAAGAAAGAATGTTTGTGTTTCTTCATAAAAACTTCAAAAAGAGAAAAGAAGAAAAAAAAGAATAGTGAAATGCATAATGCAAAGAAAGGACCAATAGATATTTTCCCATTGTTTAACGCGCAGTTTAGAACTTCCGTTCATTCATCTTTTAGATATCAATTTAAAAAATCATTTGCATTTTGCTTTTCTCCTTTTCTGATATTGGCTGGCTTGGACGAGTTTCTCATTTTAATTTCCGAAAAATTATTATGTTTCTTCTAGAAATATTTTTTGCTATTGAATGTTAGGAACTCATGAGTATTATAAGTATAAATATAACACATATATAATAAGTACATACTTATAGATTGAGTACAAATGATGGATCCGATTTTTAAAATATCATATTTTCGAAACTACTTCATATATTGCTATAAGTAATCTAATCCATAAATTTAAAGAGAAGTATACCAAGGGTTTTTTTTCAGTTACAAATGTTCGATGTGTGACACAGCATAAGCTCAATCTGAAATCCAATTCGTTCCAAACATTTTGGATCATTTTGTTTTGTATTTTATCTTTGACATACATTCACAAAAAGAAATCATTGAGACAAGACATTTTTTATATACCACCATTGCCGAAAACACTTTCAGAATTTAAAAAACATCTTTGTACAGCATTCATAACGCTTGACAGAGTGATGTTACAAAATTTTTGGAACGAACTGGATTACAAATTGGACATATGCCGTGTACCAAGAGGTTCGAGTATTTGTAGCTGAAAAACACATGGTATACTTCTCTTTAAATTCATACATCACTTATTGAAATATGCTCCGTAGTTTTGAAAATATGATTTTTTTAAAAATCGGATCCATCATTTGTACTCACCCTGTATAATATTATAAGTATAAATGAAGTAAGTATATGTATGATGTAGAATATCTAAGAATTAAATATAAAGTTTAATGTTAAGTAATAAGCCATCAATTAATCGAAATTTTATAATTGAATTATTTGTGTTCCTCATATTTCATATTCCTTTTCAGTGAATAAAAAAAGGCATTTTTTAAATAAACTTTTCACATTAAGCAGAAGAATTTAAAGAAGATCCAGCAGACTTAAAGTAGAAGCAGCATACTTGAGAAACAAGTTGTATATTGAAAGTATTATAGATCAATAAACCGAGAAAATTGTTTTATGTAAACTGCAAAGTAAAGTTTAAGAAGATTGCCCATCCTCTTAAACATCTTTATTCATTGGTAGTAGTTAGTTTAAAAACCTTGAGAGTTTATCTTATGCAATAAAACGCATTACATATTACACGGAAGAAATTTTCAGTGGCATTGCGCCATAATTTCAAAAAGACTTTCTTAAACCCATTAAATCATATGATCAAAGTAATGCGTATTGAAAATCATCTAAGTCGAGATTTTTTTAATCCAAAAAAAGAGAGTCTATAAAATTCATTAATCATAATTTATATACTCTTTCATAGGAAAATACACTTTTTAAAAAAGGATATTCCATTTTCTTGACAGCCCTAAGATTCATGATTATGTATCAAGATATATTTATTTTAAGATACATACGGAAATACAATATTTGCAAAAGTGTTTTCAGCCTGCATCTTGTTATTGACAAGCTAAGAAAAAACTATGTGTGTGCGTGTGTGCAGGTTTTTTTTAATTATCTACTTGCAACCTCTCTCTTCTAAGGAGAATATTAGATTTTTTTTTATTTATTTCCTTATACATCCATTGCCACGATTTTTACAGAAAATACCTAATCCACTTAAATGCATTGTAAGATATTAAGTTTAAAATCATATATATTGAAAAAATTTGGATGATAAATTGGAAGATCCAATCATTATTGGTTACGTGTTTAAAGGGGCTTTTTCATGCGCATTTATCCAAGAAAGCGGAAAATGTTCCCGGATTTTTTTTAATTTTATGTATTATGTCATATTTAAGAAAATAATTTATTTTCTCGTTGTTAAATTATCTATTTATTTTAGTAATAGAAAATTTAATTATTTTTTGACTAAGTGTAATCTATTACAAATAGGAAATTTTCATTAGCATGTGGTTTTTGGTCTTTTCTTATTAAACAAAATGAAAAAAAAGATGACCATAAAAATTAGAGAAAATTCAAATGTATAATTTTTTTCCATTATTAAATAATTATAAAAGTAACACGACCACATTTTTAGGGAAACCAAACAAAAAAAAATGTATTAAAAGCATTATTTCTCATTGAAAGACATTTTTGCAAAAAATTTTCATGTTTCGAACTTCTATTGTACTCTAAACAAAACTCAATTAGGTTTTATGATGCTTACTCTTTTCCATCCTTAAGAAGGGGGTGGGAGAAAAAACGTGCCTCTCTCTTCTTACGCTGTTGGCGAGGTTGGATTGTTTGGCTGGGTGATTGGCGCGCCTGGATGATTTAACGAAAGAAGCAACCCTTCCGTGAAGTTTCCGAAACACGTATCCATCCATTTTAATCCGTGATAGTGTGAGTTCGAAGCTGCGCGACGGAAGTTAACTTCTCGCAGCATCCCATGTGATAGCTCTCAAAACATCAGATGCCGCTTGGAGATTTTTTGGCTTCGCCAAAACAAGGACCAAACATTATTTCTAATGTTTAGTTTTTATCCGAAAACAAATGAAATTTTAAGTGCCTTTGCTGTTTATATTTTTATCTCACTAAAACTTGGAAACAGAATTTGAGTTAATACAAGAAATTTCCAAAGTTGTTTATGGATTATTTAAGACGCTTTCTTCTGTGATGGATAACTGAAGTACAATCAATAATAAATTTACACTTGAAATCTATTTAAATTATAATTACCTTCTATTGCCTTCCTTTCTGATTTGCTGAATTATTTTATAATTAAAAGTGATACAATCATTGTGATAAACTCAGTCCCTACGGATAAGCTGGTCAGCTTTGTCAGTCCAGCATGATGGTACTGTACCTACTGGAGCAAAACCAGTGATGTACAACAGTGGTGTGGACTACCGCGCTTCAGACGGCGGCTGGGGTATGGTGTACCCCAACTATCCTTACAAGTATCAGGCGTATCCGGAAGAAGGTAGTGTTGCACAAGCCCCGTGGGCACCGGACATGACAAATATGAGTGACGAAAGCCCGCCACCCCCCATGGAAGGCGACGATGAACCGGCATCACCGATGCCGACTCCGACACCGAGAAGTGGCGGCCGGGGCTCTGGCGGTGGGAAATCATCGGCCGCTGCCGCCGCGATGGAACAGAGGATCCGTCGACCGATGAATGCCTTCATGGTTTGGGCGAAGAGCGAAAGGAAAAGGTTGGCGGATGAAAATCCTGACATGCATAACGCCGATCTCAGCAAACTGCTCGGTAAGCAACTTTTAAATTTATAAGTTTTCTTATTATGTAATTAATCCTAATTTTTAAATCATAAAATCGAAATTTTTAATCATGAGAATTGGAAAGTGACCTTATTTTTTTTTTCTCTAAAGCTAATGTGAAAAAATAGAACTATATTTTTGGGGGAAACGAAAGTAAAATAGAACTTTCTCTTATCTTCATGCACTCCCTTTTTGACATCATGTTGGAAGTTTTGATATGGTCTATGTGAAAAGTGAAATTATCTTTATGCCATATTCATTTAAACCTTATTCTTAAAAGATCCAACTTAGTCTAGAATTGTGTTGTAATCTATACATCTGAGTTATCTCTCTAAAGAAATCATATAGAAAAAAATCTTATATGTAAGATTTATTTTCGAAATTAAATTCAAAGAATATAATTAAAAAACGGAAAGGTCTCGAATATTATTGTCAAGTTGTGTAGTAAAATTAAAATGGTTTAAATTAAAAGCAAAGTATCCAAAAAAATAAAATGGAGAAATTATTTAATAAAATGTCATCGGAAGAATATTTTTTGTAATTCCATTTTGATGTAAAATAAGGTCGAAAATATATTTTATTACCCCCAAATCAAAAAAGCTTTTCCTCTCCTTGTTCCAAAGAGGATTTTTTTTGCACCTATGTATTGAAAGATAATTATCAATATATTTGCAACAATGTATCTTGGTAGTTCAACTAAATCGAGCGGAATTTAACTGTCCGTTTAGTCCCCTAATGAAAATGGTTGGATATTTAAAAAATTAATAACCAAGTAAAAGAGAAAAATTGAGATGCTATACATAAAAATAAAAATAATAAAGTAAGAGATAATAATTCCGTTGAAAAGTTCTGTTCGTTCCCTTTCAAAAAAGAATGAATGAAAGTTAGTATTTATTGAAGAAAATAGTATTCTTGCGGCATGTCGTATAGTAAAGATCATGACATGAAAAAAACTAATTTTGTAGTCATGTGCAAATGCATATATTACCGAAATTCATCTGTCCTATAATATAAATCTCATTTATAAATTCTGTACAAAATTATATCTCCACCTAAAAAAATAAATAAATAAAGGGAGTAATAAGAAACTATTACATGCAATGAAAATATTGTGTTTGTTTGCTTTTTGTTATTTAATTTGATGTTTTTCGCATCATCATTTTGATACACAATTAAATTTGATATTGTGAAAAAATAACAATTTTAAATTATGATTTACAATATTTTTGAAGCGAAACTCATAGTTTCGTGACTGAAATATATAAAACTCTACGATATTTTAAAATTAGATTTAAAGGAGATACGTTTACAGACACTTTATTCGAATTTAATTGCTCTGTAATGATTTCTTGTTAACTTGTTTAATTCATTATTAGAATTCTATAATTTAAGGTAGAGTGATTTTTTTTGTCGAAATTTAAAAAAATTGTAAAATGTCAGTATTTCCATTATTTACAAAAGTCATATCAGGATATTAAGCCATCTTGTCTGGATATATAAATTGGATAATATTTCTATGCAAAATATGATTCTTCGAATGCGCAAAGAAGCAGTAGGAAATGATTTAAGATAAAAGCAAAAACACCGTGTTAATCGTCATTTAAACTTTATATAAAAAAGGAGAAGTATTAAAATGTTTAGGTGAAAAATAGATAAATTTGTTCATCTATCATTATACTTAAAAAATTAAATTTGATTCATCAAGATTTATTAAATATGAATTAATATGCTTACTAAAACACATTAGAAAGACAGTTATTGCTGTATCACAATCGATTCCCAGAATGATATTAAATCGTAGCACTCTGATATCTCTTCTCAGGTATCATTCAAGGCAGTGCATTATTTTATCTTTTTATTTAATTATTTTCTTAAATTTTGACTGATAAAAATACTTAAGAATGGTAAAAATATGTAGATTAATTTTCCAAAGGAAATTCAACTTAAAAAGTCATATATATTAGTTTTTCGAACCAATAAACAAGTCTTCTTATTCGGCAAGTATTTATGCATCGAATTACTTTTCGGAGCGCTATAGGTTAAGAATATTGAATCGGAAGAGGGTATGAAGAGAATTAAAGCTACCATCAACAATTTGTTTACAGGCATTTTTTGAAGAATGCATGTTGCTTTTTTTTATTTATAAAATATTATTTGGTTCCATCAAAAAAACTTGAAAATATTTTGACAAAATCAGACTTTATTGGTCAAAAAGTGAAGGATCAAAATTTAAGCATTTAATTTAACATTTTTTTTCAATTTGGAATAATATGAAATGAACAAATTCATTCAAATTCCGAATGGGAGAAAACATACGAATGTACAGTCAATACACTTTTATCACACATTTATATTGAGTAAGCATCGTAATCTGGTTCAGTTCATTTTTGTACTTCATAAATTGCTAACTCATATGATTTTATAATACACTTATATAATAAATATAATCAACCCGTCATCAATATTTTATTGATAATTTAATGACAGAAGTAGATAACCCATGGGAATAATTTGGTATATTTTTCAAAATGAAAAAAAAAAAAAAAAGAAAACAAATTTGTCGATACTTTATATTTATTTCACTACAGCATTAAATATAAATATTATACGATACAATGTTATCGTAGAATAGTTTTAAGTGATTAAAACTCATTTAATGATGCATTTATCATTTGTCCGCCTGAATGCGAAAAATAAATGTATCGAATTTCAAAAATTTATATCTTATGGATAAAATTTTAATATTATGAATGCGGTATTCAACAACAAATTATGATAAAATAAACAAGAACTATTATTTATTTTGCTGCCGAAAGAAAGTTTCAGAATTTAGATTTCAGTGAGATAAACTTCAAGCAGACAGATAAAAGCGGCGCCAAGAAAATTATAGTTGGTGAAACGGTGAGGCTTCTGTGATATAGAATTTTTTTACAACGTTTCAAGAAAGTTCTAACCACAATGTAAAATTAGTAGTGTGGTTTCCTTACTCCCTCATTGTCTTCTCCCTTTTCGTCTATTATTTTATTTACCACATTGTTAAATTGGTTATTAATTATACATTATCTATTTTTGGATATTCTGGTTTCCCCGTAAATTGTGTATGACGGGTTGAATACCCTTGATAGATCTGAGCCTTTAAAGAAGATACGATTTAAAAAAAATATAATGGAATAGAAAATTTGAATGGAATGACTTTTTATGACTTATTTTTAAATTTTTACTAGAAATTTAAAATTTAATGGAAATAAGCACAGAAATTTTAAGCGATCGTTGAGCAAGATACTGCAATACTCCGTAAAAGGTGTCACTTCCGGCAACGTAAATTTTTTTTAAATGTATTAATGATGAACAGGAATAAATTAAAAATGTATATGTTGAATTTAAACGTGTCTGAAATCAGGTAATATTTTATGAGTTTTTAGATTATAATTGGATTTTATAAATGCGATACATAAATCAATATATTTGTAATTGTAATATTTTATCATTTTTTATCATATTAATGCAGTTCATTCCTGTTAAAAAAGTATTTTCTTTGAAGGAAAAAATAGATATAAACGTATCTCTCAGACTCGACAGAAAATACATATAAGAGAAAACCTATGATATTATACTGTCTGGTTACATAATAATTTAGAATATAAAACAACAATTCTTTTTTTTTTTCGTACTGGACTATTTAATTCTGGATTGCACACATATATGAATTCTTATTCTTGTATTATGTTTTCGCTGTATATTTGAAAAAAGAAATTTTGGAAATATTTTTAACTATTCGAAAGATGACAGTTTATTTTCTGATATAATCCTTCATTGTTAAAGTTTTCAAATCTTTAGGTTTAGTGATTGGTGAGCAGAAAAAAAAACAGATTGAAAAATGGTTAAACGAAAACATGCTTTAAACTGATTGCTAAGTATATTAGTAAAGAATGTAGAGAAATACCTGAAATTCAAAATTTAACTATTGTTAAAATAATGTAATGATATATTTCAGTTTCAAAATTTAATTAACATTTATTGATCCGCATTGAAATGAACCAATGACAAATAAAATTCATAAAAAGTTTCCCCAACTAATTAGAAAAAAACCTTTATTGTGCAAATGAATGTTATTTAATAATGTAGGCAATTTTTCTTTGAAAACTTAAGAAATCTGAATATTAAAACTCAATTTTCAAAAATGATTTTTCGGTAGTTTGGAGTATTTCAAAGCACGTTTGATGTGTATTGTTAAAGATACAGAAAAATATCTCTCTCAAGTTAGATAATTTTTGGTTTTTTCTTCAGGAAACTTCTATTGCTTACATCTACTTACATTTAATTTTAAAACAAAAGTAAACAAGACCTCAAACTAAAATCAACCATCATCACTAAACGCATCCTGCTGTAGAGACTCCGGGCTCGAAACCTTTTACATGGTTGAAAAGATTTTTCACGGTTCATCTAAATAGACAGCGAACAAAATCACTAGTTGAACGCTGTTTCTTTTTTTTAACACGTGCTACTAGTCCGACAGATTATCAGGTCATTTTAATGAACATCCAATCACAGCTACAGGAAAATGTGCAGTCCTGGAAAATTGAGAGCATCCAATCAGTTTCATTAACTACTGAGTGCTGTAAGAAAACAACTTACTCTTCTTTAAATTATCAACGCACACTCATAAAAAATGAGTTAAATTAGGTGATTTTCTGTTAATAATTTTTAAGAATGCAACACGAATGACCATTTTTTACGGAAAAAGTATTTGTTATTAATTTAATGTAAATAATTGTTTAATTAACACTATTTATTAGTGTACAAAAAGTAGATTATTATGGAAAGCTTTTTAGTTTTAATTGGAAAAATTATTATTATGAATATTATAAAATCTGGTACATTACTATTATGAAATGAAAAATTAATTTAATTCATGATAAAAATATCAAAATAGAAAATTGTGATTGAGAAAAGGTTTTCAGAATAAATTTCAGAAGATTTTAGCCAAGTTCTAAATTCTCAACGTTCTCAAATTCCATTAGGAAAATTTCCCGTTCTATCTTTAAACAATTCAAGCTAAATAGATGTGTATAAAAATATTTTTTTTAATTTAAATTATTCGTAGAGTTGATTAAATTTATTAGATTAGCATTTATCTGAAGATATTCGATTGTTTTTAAAATTAATTCCTTCTTTCTACATCACGATCATATGAACAAAAATGAGTGCTCATGCTGCTATTTTGTATTTTGGCTTGTTTGCGAATTGTTAAAAATTATTACTGAAGTATTAGTTTTATTTTTGAACAAGTTTTGATGGAAAATCATTTGAGTCTAAATTTCTTTGGTTTTTTTGTGTCCTTCCTATTGTAAAAATGCGTGAATACTTCTGACTTTCCTAAATCATATTATCAGCATTCCATACGCCACTTATATTTTAATTTATGATTTTCGATGTTTTGTAATTTTAAAAAGTCATATGTTACTTTGAGAGCTTCGTATTTTTTTCTTGGATCTCTTTAATTTCCATTTATTTTATATTATTACATTATTATATTAGAAATTAAAATAATGAAACTGTAAAAATGCAGGATGTTCTTACAGGACATATGCTCACGTTAAATTCTTGCGTTCATTAATACAAAAAATTAGTCATTTGTGTAGTTGAGTATAGGAACTGTTATCTGGGGAAGAAAAGAGTAACTGTGATCTTCAGCTCTTTGTCACTGAATTTAGAAAAAAGAAAAGTACAAATCAAATAAAATGAAAAAGTAATGGAATACAAATTTACAACAGCACAATTTGTATGAACATAAGTATGTTTTGTTTCTTTAAGCATGTTATTTCAGTTTATTTGACCTGATACAACATCTGTTGTTTTAATTTTTTAAAAAAACTCTTTTTCGATCTCCTCTCTCCCGCTTAACGGCTTATGATTCCTCCCTTGTTAATTTGTGGCTCTTAAGGGCAAACAAATGCTTTTTTTTTCTGTGTTTGAAAATTCGGGGAGCTAATTAAAAATTGTTTTTTACGTCTGTACGTAACTCTAATTGTTCATTATGCACTAATGTGTACAGTCTTGCCAAAGATTTTGTTTGGTCATATTCTGTGTTCTTCACCATCACAAAACAGTTTCATCCATTATCCTCATTTCTTTTCTAATAGATTTTCCATAAGCATTGTTATTCTATTGCGAGAAACCAGAAAACGACAACGACAATTAGCAGGAGGATTAGCAGAAAAGTATGGCTATCTTGTTCTGGAGACTTCTTTGCTTCTTCTAAAAAGCAGAGAAGCAAATTTTGTTAGCGAGAATGAGCTTATATCGTATATAATACAAATAGCAATATAAATGTTTTGGCATGTTTTTTTTTCTTTATTATTATCTCGGATTCCTTCCTCTCAGCATTATGCTTTAACAAGCTTCTGCTTTTTTCTGCGATCATTATTTACAATTATTAATAAAATTGACCAAATTTCGAATAATGTTTTAATATACTGTGCAGCCAAATCTCACTATATAAAAATCTATTACTTTTTTTAAAAATCGTATGTACCTGCTATTTCGTCACACTTGTTCCAACATTTCGCTTAGAGAGAAAAGGAAAAAGAAGACCCACAGGATGATTCCCACCCCGCCCACTATTAGAGCAAATTTCCCCAATGCATTGTTACTCTACAGCGGGAAAATACACAAAAGAAAGATGCCGCGAGGGAGGGTTCAACCTCGATAGTTTTGTTGGAATATTTTTTTATATTTTTTTATTTCGCAGGATTCTCGCGTCTGTCCAGCTGTAGTGAACGTGAATAGGTTGCAGTTTTGTCAACTGGAGCGCACTTTCCTGTTGGACCTGTCGTGTGATTTAAAGAAAAAACAAAAACAGCCCTGTTTTTACAGGATGTCAAAACACTATTAAAACAGCTGTTTCGTCACTCCATATGTGCCACTTCCCCCTTTTTTTTCATCTTAACGTTTTTACAAATGCTTATCCCATGTATTACGAGTTACATTTTTCGTTTATTGTGATTAAATTCAAAATCTGTCTTTACTAATGAAGTTAGGAGTGATTTAGGAAGAGCTGTGGGAAATTTGAACTGTCGGCAAGATAAAAAGTTCAAGGAAATGTACCATTAAAGTTATAACCAATAATTAATTTTCCTTACTTTGACTAATTCATATGTTATCTGGCTTGGAAATGTTTAGTTATTACTTCGTTTCATTAATTTTGGGTAAATATTCTTTTAAGTTTCATTGAAATTCGTTTCAAAATTTTGAAAATTTGTACTTGGCAATTTAGCTTTTAAAATAGTAGATTTTTTTCTTTTAGGTTTCTTCACATATAAACATTTTTATAGATTCCTTTTGTGAGCTTTCACAAAATGACCAGACCTCCCGCATTGCAAAGGGCAATGATTTTAGCTTGAAAAAATAATTTCCGGTTTTTAATAAGTTTAAAATAATATCGAGTTTATTTATACATTACAAAATCAACATATAAAAATTTGAATATATACAATGATTAGAAATTAGCTTTTATTGTGGTCTAGTTTCTTGTGTTAACTATGAACCAAACTTATTGCTTCGTTTTAGCGAGTGATGACAATTCAATATGAAAATTCTTTTGAATATTGTGAATTGACTGTCTTTTAGTATCACTAGTGAAGTAACTAGATGTCTGCCTTACCTTGATTTTCATAGGCAGGTGCTAGAAAACTGTGAATGCAAGTTCCGATTTTCCATAAATCAGTCTTTTTTATCTGTCTTCACTTAAAATCTTTTAATATTCAGCTAGTGTGATTAGAAAATTTGGCAGGAGGATACTATCTCGGGTGTGGTCTGTGATTGAAAATCACTATGTCCAACTGCAAACAGGATTTGTGTAGTTTCAAAACAAGCTATAAATAAATTATATTTGACCAGAATTAGTCACTTGTTTTAAAATTTTGGTTGACTTCTAAATGTTGTTTGTTACTTTCAAGCATCATGAGGGGAAAAAAAACTTAAGTGTGAAAGTTTGTCAGAACCGAAAAGCTAATGAGTTATACAAAACTGTCCTGGCACTTAGTGTTTATATTTTTAGTCCCATATTTACTTATATAAAATTACTATAAATTCTTCAAGTTAGCAGAAAATTTATCTTCCTATTCTCAAAAAGTATCTGCCTTTAATTAATAGCAGATATCATGAAAGAACGCAAATTATTTTTTCCGTTTATTAAATCTTTCCTGTTTTTCTTTGTTTGGAAGAAATAAGCAGTTTTAAGAAAAACAAAAACAAAGTAGTTTATCTGTTTTATAAAATACAAGATAGCATACTCCCAAGACCGGATTTTCCATTATCCGCTGTAGACCGAATTCATAGGATTTGTGGATTTTCCTCTGCTGAAATGGCTGCATATGGAATTTGAAATTTAATTTCTATAAAAACAACAAAAATAACTAGACATTTAAATTATAATTTTTTTAAAACATTGCTCTCAAAATATCAAGAATTTTCTGTCTCGTAATTATTTCAATAATGGCAATTCCCAAACTAAAAATCTTCCAATTTTAATACATTTACTCAAGAAATTTTAGTATTTCTGAAATTTTTTTGTCTTTATAAAGATTTTAAACTGTTTTTTCAAATTTTCAATTTTTTTTTGTATTCATGTCTCATTTTATTTACTTAACTTTCCTTTCGTATTTTTTTCAAGTTTACGTTACTTGACTGAATATTAAAGCTGATATAATAGTTTGGAATTCTTTATATTTAGATTTATCCCACTCTGTAAAAACAGTTGTTCTGAAAATTCGTAGCACCTGCAAAACGTATAGCGCCTAATAACAGCATTTCTATAGAATTCATGGTGTTATTTTTAATCATGATTAAATTATTCATGCATCAGTGTATCATACACCGCTAAAATATTAAACGAAAATACTGGCTAGGGCCAAATAAATAAAATCTAAATTTATGTTAACCAAGGAAAAAAAATGAATTTTTATAGAAGCGTAAATTTATTTCTGAATCTCCTATAAAAAATAATAAAACTCAACTGTAAAATTTAAGCGTTTTTTTTTTCCTTCTGATGTTTGGAACCCCTTCGTTGTTATCAACTTTCCTACAATGGACGATATCTTGTCTATGGTAGTTAATTTCAAAACTTATTCAAAATAGCTGGTTAGAAATTCTATATTTGAGGAAAAAGGCATTTTCCTTTCATAAATAAATTTCTCGAGTGTTCTTCCTAACATGGAAATCATTCATATACAATTTTCGAATGCTTATTTGTTTATTTATTGCTTCGGAAACACTGAATTCTTCATTCATATTTAAACAGTAATGGATTTATAACCATTTGCATATGGTTAACTACTGATTTTATTTCTTATGAGAAAAAAATTTAAAAAGGCTATTTTCCTTCGAGATTCAAAATCTCTTACCTAATTTCAAATGTATTCTGATGCATAAAATCTTTTGTTCTTGGAATGTTATCGTTTCTTACTATCAATTAATTGTAACTAGGGATTAAAAAATTAAATATCCAATGTTTTTGATAATTTTTTATGTTTACTATTCCGCAAAGACATTCGTTACTAGTTATGATTTGACGCCTTAGCACTATTACATGAATGAGATGCCAACAGTGGCATAGTACACACATTCATCCGATTATCTTATGATCATGGTTCTAAGAAAATCTGTTATAATTCATAAAAACTTGCACCACAGTATAATTTAAATTAAAAGGAGATAATTTAAAGAGTTTCTTACTATTTGTTAAATAACAACAATAAAAGGATGCTTATTTTTTCTCATACTGGTTTTGAATTACCGGTTTAATGCAGATTATGCAAATGATGAATCGTTAATTTTTGATGCTGAATCGTGTTTATTAATCGATACAAAGAACTAGACTTTTAAAGTATTAAATATTTTTTACTCTCTTTTAAAATAGAAATTTGATTTAAAAAAACATACTCGTACTTAAAAAACATACTTGTGAGATTTTTAAATATATTTTAGTTACTAGTTTACTTCGATATAATCCTATTTCTTGGTTGATTTTTATTACCTTCCAATAATCTATTAATACTATTATCATTGATATGAAAATACAACTTATTAATGGTAACATATTAATGCGTTAATAATAAAGTAAATATAATATTCAATTCAATAAGTACGAGAAAGCATTGAAATATTTCCCAAAAAGAAATAATAAATATTCTTCATAGTAATTGTCAATATAACGAATGGTGATGTTGAAAAATTACAAAAATATATTAATTGTTAATCTTTCTAGACCTTTTGGCCTAGATCACTCTAGAGTAAATCAATATATAAAGCTATACATTCTCGTGTATTAGTGCGGTTTATGGATTTGCTATCTTGGCGCAATTTTTGTGAAGTATAATTAGCTATAAAAATTATGATAAATCAGAAATAAATATATGTTCAGCTCATATTTTATTTTTATAGAAAGTATATTTCAAATTTTCGTGTCTCTACACTATCTTTTATGTATTCATATCTGAAGTGCTGTATATTTGTTAGCAGACTTCTTTTAATTCTGATATCATTAAGGAATTTTAAAATTATGGCAATAAATTTACATCCGAAACGCATTAAACTCTTTTTATCTCAGCATACAAAAGAAGTGCATATTTAAATAAAGATAAGAAGAGTTAGAGAGACTTACAAAAAGGACTTAATAAGACCGTATAGGAATTTCGATAGACATCATGGACAAAAAACGAAACTAATCTAGAAATATATTAAATTCCGAAAATATTAACGATTTTTTTAAATGGAGGGAAAAAAATTCTAGAATTGTCAGTTTTGAGTAGTAATTATATGTCTGCGATAAAGAATGGGTAGCAGGTACTCAAAATACATGGCACAATACTACATCACTGAAGATAAAGTATATTCAACTCTTTATTATCTGTTAATATAATAAAATTTGCATATATAATGAAACTTCGCAGCTATAATAGGAGAATCATAAAATGAATTTAAATTATTTTTATTTCTGATAAAACCACTTTCGTCGCAGCTGTGAAACACCTGCTGATTATTACATCTGCTAAGATTTTAAAAACAAGTAAAGTTATTCTAATTATGCTCGAAAGACAAGTTCTTAGCTACGTGAAATATTTAATGTATTTGAATACAAATTTTTCATTAGAAATCGTTTTTTACAACTTTATTTTTTTAAGAATTTAAAAACATCATTGGAAGTATAAGTTATTTAGTTTAATCAGTTTCTTTTCCCCCCCGACTGTCAATTATAGGGCAAAGTTTGTGATTGAGTTTAAGTTCTACATCTATGATTATGCTTTGTAACTTCAATAATAATTAAATTTCTTTGTATTTTCTGCTTTTAATTTCTTTCCAAACGCTATATAAAAAATTCAAAATAAATATAATGTTAAAACTATAAAATTTTAATCTTATAGCAACAATTATTTTATAGATAAAAATCTTTCACTTTATAAAAAGGATTTGAGTTTTTAGATTATTATGCTTTTCTCTTAGGAATATAATAATAGGTTTCCTTAGTTAGGAAAGTTGAAAAAAATCAATGAAGAAAAAATCAAAACTATTGAATGTAGTTTTAAACGTGTGAAGAAATATTTAATATTATCCACTATTAATAAATTTAAAGAAAAAAAATTCTCTCCACTTAAAAATATTGTCATTTTTTTAGATTATGTTTCATTGAATTTTCAAGGCTGTTTACTAAAAGTCGAATTATAAAATAAATACCAGAATTAACATATCCTATTGTTGAACTATATCCTTGAATTAATGATTCAATATCAGTCTTATTTTTCAAATTTAACTCTATAAATCATATTATATGTACTAACTAATATTTATTTATTGTAGGAAATTTTAATATTACAAAGAAATGATATTTTATAAATAATATGGTTTAAATCCAAATTCTAAAGTAAATAAAATTCTTTTTATAATGACTTTGAATGCATCAAGAATTTCTCCGTCAATTTATAGGTGCTAATTATTATCATTAAATTAAATAGGTTTATAAAAGACATTTTATTCAATAATCATTTATATATATTTTTGAGTTGATGCCGTGTCCGCGTTACAACAAAAAAAGGGGTGCATTAGCTTCTGAGGGTAAGGACTTTACAAGAGGGCGGAAATCTGACTTATATCTCATATGAAGATGACACACGTTTTCACTTGCACTACCCCTATTTTTCAGGGAAACCCTTTCACACACCTCATAGATAGAACACAGGGCGAAAAACAACCATACACGAACCAGGATTAGAGCTCGAGACGCTTAGATCATATAGAAGCCGCGCTATCCCTTAGACAGGTCTCCGGCTATGTACATTTTTCAAATTTACTTACATAAATGTCATAAATAAATGGAAAAATCCTGAATGAATTGATGTTTATGAAATTTTATAGTGAAGGCGAATACTTCAAAATAATCCAGTTAAAAATTTGGCGTATGAAAAGATATTTATTCTCATTAAACTATATTCGTTTTTCAAAGAGTATTGGATTCCAATATTCATTGGAAATGACTAACAGTTAGTGACTAATAATAATAATATTCAAATGAAACCGCGCCTAACACGCGTCATAAATAAAATAAACAAGCATTGGTTTTTGAAAAGAAATGAAATATATGTAACCTTAATTATAGTCCTTTATTTTCAAATATCTCTACACTTTCTCACCAAATTATTTATTCTTCTGGTGACATTTACATTTCACTTCGGCGCGTGAATGATGCTGATGAAGACAATGGATTTCTCAAGACAATTCATCTTTTCTTGTTCTCTTGGTTTCTTCATCCTGTTCTGATTGAAGATGAAACTCACACACCCATCGAAAGTCATAATAGTCATTTTCAATTATTTGTTAAAAGGTCATCTGTTTCATATTGCTAAATGGAGAAATGAATTTTAGAAATCGTGGATTTCCCTTCTGGAATTTAGTTCACAGTATATTCAGGACGAAATCGATGTTTTTGAATATAATTGCAATACTTGTCGGAATTCATGATTTTAATATTGCTCATTTTTTGAAATAGTTTTTTTTCAGTTGTTGCACATCTTATGTCAGATTGAACAATTGAACAATTACTTGATTACTTGAAAAATTAGACTAGAATACGTAGCTTACTTTGTAGAAAAGAATGTTCTAAACGACTTTTGTTTCACGCATCTAAATAAGGTCACTACATTTTTACTTCTCAGAAACTTGATTCTATTCTAAAATTTTTTACCCTGTCTGTAAACGTATTATTAAAATTCACTGTGCATTTGTCTTTGAAGTGATTATGTGTATGATATGCATAATGCATTTGAGAATAATATCACATTTGAATTTAAGTTTCTACATTTGTAGTTTTGTATATATTTTTTCATTCATAAATCTCTGCAATCGCTTAAAGCTATCCTTTTAGATAGGATTCTTATTAAAAGTGCATTATAAATTGAATTTTTCTGTTTGTTTCATGAAATGAAATGTGTATTATCGTATTTCTTACTAAAAAACGTAGATACGTATGATAAATCTCAGAGAATGTGGACAGTTTCTGTGTTCATTTGCTAAAAACGTGTTAACTTCCCTTCATTCGTACTTTAAATTTTTTTAAAGGTATAATATTTCAAAAATGTATGTACAAATAAATAACTTCAATCTACATGTAAAGACAACTTATGGCATAAATAGATTAATTTAATTATCGATTTTCTGTGATACATGTGTCATGTGTACAGTATCAGGATACACTAAACTCATTTCCATTGATGACCAATTCAGTACATATACAGAATGTTCACTCGAATCTCAACCGAGTCATCAATCTCTAAACAATTAGGTATAAAAATACATTTTCCGATGTCAAAATTGCTTTAAATAACATAAATAATTGTATTTTGTTTTTTGTTTTTTCAATGAATATATTGCTGAAAAAAACAAAGAAATCTAAATTTTTGTATAAGTAACTCTTGGAACGCTGGCATTAAAAAAAATGTTTTTTTAAAAGTTCCATGCTTTTGTGGTCACAATGGTTGGTTTACAAAGCTTTGAATATAGCAGTTTTGGATGATTTTAGACTGGCTGCATCAAGAAAGACAATCCAATCTAAAGACTTCGTTTCCTCAATACAGCCACAGACCAATCTAAAGTATTGAAAGTCAAAACTTCCTAACTTAATTTTGGTCTCAGATGAGTCGAACTGTTTTCATTTAAAATGTGGGAATATTAAGAATATTTTACTAATTATGGTTATAGAGCCGGTGTCCTGGCATAAGGATAGTTTGGGCGTTCTGGGTTCAAGTCCCGTTTCGAGAATGATTATTTTTCCTCTGTTCTATCTGTGAGATGTGTGAATGTGCCCTTCTATAAAAAGAGGCTGTGCAAGCGAATGAGTGATGCGTGAGTGGCAGAGTCGTATTTTTGGCTCTTGTTAGTGCTACTATACCAGTAGACTTACCC
Organism: Argiope trifasciata; assembly: GCA_026543055.1. NCBI lineage: Eukaryota > Metazoa > Arthropoda > Arachnida > Araneae > Araneidae > Argiope > Argiope trifasciata. The sequence goes on from JAPMOQ010030238.1 coordinate 877,595, forward strand.
TATCTGCTTAAATCGACTATCTTCGTAACAGCGGATTTGACCTTTGGCAAGTGCCATAAGAAACAACAACACACAACAACATGGTTATAGAACTGGAGGACTATTTAAGAATTTAGATTTTTCAGCAATCATTTATTCATTGAAATATCTCAAAATTTAATTCTTTATTTCCTTTAATATATTTTTCACTGTATGCCCACTATAATGAGAGAAAAAATATATAGGTCGGAATATTTGTTTATTAGTTTATATGCTTATATATTACAGAGTATTAGAATATTTTATTGAATTTTTAATAACAAAATCAATACATCTATTTCTTTTCATCCCACTTCTTTAATGGACTAAATTAATTAAAGTATTTGCTATAACTTTCCATTTTTTTTTTTTATCTTTTCTAAAAAGAGGATAAACGGTAATGGAATGCCAGTTGAATATAAATATGTTTAAATGACTGAATTCTGTTTACATTGAAACAATTTCAGATAAAAACTGTGAAAATTAAGGTGAAAAATATTTATTTGTTTTGTTAGGAATTTTAGGAACGCTTGTTTGGATTTCGGTCCTCGTTATCAGTAAGCCGATATCTCAAAATGAAAAAAGCTTTACTTGTTGATCCCAACAAAGCGTTGCGTAATTCTGTCTGGGGTGATATATTTCTTTTTTCTTTAAAAAAATGATTCAGTTACATCTTATTGATTTGCGAAAGTCAGTTTGTAACATTTTTTTTATCTATATTATATTTTTTGTCTATTTATGTATTGAAGATTCAATTAACATTTTTGGTAGACGTTTGAGTTTAGTTTTTCATTGTTTTATGATCGAATTTTTCTCATTGTATTCCATACATCAAACAATGATTTATTTTGAAGTATTTGTAGAGAATATGTAAACACAAAATGATTAAGAAAGCTACTATTGTTTATTACCATTTGTTTAAAAATTAAATTGACAGTATTTAGCATGAAATGCGTAGAAATTAGAGCACAATGCTGAAGTTAATGAAATTTCTAAACATTGTTTTGGTTTATAATTTTCAAATTAATTTATTTTTAAAATGCATTTTCGTTTACAAAATGTTTATGTTCAGAAATATGTCCAGTTTCATTTGCTGTAATAAAGAAAGAATAGGCTCTAAAAATGTTTTTTCCTTTACGATATAGCAAAATTAATTTTGGGAAAATAATGTTTATCTATTTGATTAAAATATTATTTAAAATTTATATGCCTGTGAGGCATAAAATTCAAAAAGCTTTGTTGGGGAAAGTTGTCCAATTATAGAAAAAAAATTTCCAGCTTTTTAAGAAATTACTCCACCCTCTTTTCTAATTTTGTTTTTTCAAGGTTTTCATACAGAAAATCTAAATTATCTTTTTGAAGACTTTACTCAAGTGTGGCAGGATTAGGTTCTGGCCATTAAACAATGGGAGCCTCGTGCTCCCTTAACTCGTCAACTTTCAAAATCGGATATTTTTTATTAATTTTTATAATAATTTTAATTGCAGTGTTTGAATGAAACATAAATATAAATGTAATAATAATAATGCACTAAATAATGAGACATTAAACTGCAAATCACTTTAAACAAGTTTGATATCAATGTATCGAGTAAAAAAAAATGCAGAATTAAAATTCAGAAATAATTTGATACTAAATAGAAAAAAAAAATAACAAGTAGTAAACAACTCAGAACTTTTTAAAACAACCTAAATTATTCTTACTTTTACAACTGCTCTATAGGTAAATTTAAAATGGTTAAATTAACGAGATAAAATAAAAATGTGAAGTAATACTTGAAAATCAAGAATGATAGTGAAATTAAAGTTTTTAAAGCATTCTAAATGTAAATGAATTAAATGTTGCTAAATCCTCTGAAGAATCTTATATCAAGCTAATTAATGTTACTTTAACAGATTCAGAAGCTTCACAGCTGAATGCTGAAGCTATAGGTTATATCATAAGAAATATGTCAAAGCATTTAACAGCGGTAAAACACTATAAGTTTTCTCAGTCTAAATATGTTCATTTTTACTATCCTAAATGTGCAAATAAACATGCATTTTTTCTTTAAAAAAACACTCCGAAAGCTATAAAATTGAGTATGAATTTTGTACTGAAAGTCAAAAGATTATAATTATCTTTAACCAAGTATATTATTGTGCATGATAAGATTTTTTTACTGAAAGCTTTAACGAATCGAAAAAAAAAAAAAAAAAAAAAAAATAAAAAAAAAAAATATAAAAACAAAAAAAAAAAAAAAATCGTATAAAAAAAAAAAAAAAAAGAATTGCTAAACACGGAAAAAAAAAACTGAATTTAGAGACAACATAGAATTAAAGAATAGAAGTTGAAAAGTTAGTATCGATTAAGTTAATATTGATACAATGTTTAGAAACGCAAAATTAATGTTTAAAAAAACTTATTGGAATTAGGAGTTTAGTGCTTTGAGGTAAAGGAAAGCATGAGTTTTTTTGGTTATTTAATAAAGGAAATTTTTCATGGATTTTTAGCTTTAATTACAGTATACGATAATTAAAAAAAATTACATGGGAATACATGGAAATCTCGGTCAGACCAGTTATTTATCTAAAACAGTACTCGTAGACGTCTTTAAGTTTATATGTAAAATCATGATAAATGCAATAATCAAGAAACATTCCCCCCCCCCCATAAATGAGGATTTCAGATATTACTCATTCAAATTAGTTAACCTTTGTAAATCGATATGTTTTATTTGAATGCTATTTTGTTAAAAGAATTATTAAATTCATGTAATTTAGTAAATATTACAACAATTGAGTTAAAGAATTTAATTTTGTGACAATTTTTCAATGAAAGGCTCGAGATGCCAGATATGTCTCATCTATTCAATAGGCTTGAGTCTTTGAAATAAATTTGAATATTCTATTTGCTGAGTGCGTTTTATGTTCCGTTGAAATCCGGTTACGCTGATTGATGCACATGCTGCAAATTGTTGTCTCCAATTAACTTACTAAATTATTTCCATTTATTCAAGAACTGAATTTTTTCCGAATATAGAGATTTCTAGATGGCAAACCATAAAAAAATAGATAAAGAAAGTGAAATAAATTCCCTATAATATGTTGACATATTAAATACTATTATTTTTATTTAAAGAATTAATTATCTAACATTTATATTTAATTTTTCATGAAATGTATAGATTTAAACATTTTAATTATGTACATATACATTAAAATAAACAAATAAAAACATATATGCTTAAAAATTATTAAAATAAAAAAGTACTTTCTAATGAATCCTTAATTGTAAATTCAGTTTAAAAAGCTATTGAAACTTGAAACTCCCTTAACCAATTTATTAACTGGCGGATTTAAGTATGTCATGGCCTAGGGCCGCAATACGCTTAAATCCATCGTTTAAAAGAATAATTAAATTTTGCTTTAGATACTCTTTCTGAAATATTAACTTTTTCCCAATCGATTGAAAATTGCCTTCCTTTCCGACTACCGAACGTGTGAAAATCGAGTGCAATTGAAACCCCTCCATTCCTCCGTGCATGGGCTAGGGCCGCAAGACGACTAAATCCGTCACTTAAATGAATAATTAATTTTCGCTTTGGATAATCTTTCTGACATATTAACCTTTCCCTGTCGTCGATTTCCAGTGTTTTTCAGTCACTATACGGCCCCTTTTTCGGGATTTCCCAATCGACTGAAAATTGCGTCCCTTTCCACCTAACGAGCGTCTGAAAGTCGGAAGCAATTGAAACCCCTCCATTCCTCCGTGCATAGGCTAGGACCGCAAGGCGCCTAAATCCGTCACTTAAAAGACTAATTAAATTTCTCTTTAGACACTCTTTCTAAAATATTAACATCTTTCCCTCTTCGATTCCCACTGTTTTTCAGTCACTATACGGCCCCTCTTTCGGGATTTCCCAATCGACTGAAAATTGCCTCCCTTTCCGCCTACCGAACGTGTGAAAGTCGGGAGCAATTGGAGCCCCTCCGATTCCACCGGCGGAATGTCTCCCAAGTCGTGGCAGCAATAAACCCGAAGGCCGTGTGCTTTAAAAGCGCATGGAAATATTTTGTTTTCTCTCCGGCGAAGAGACAGAGACCTTCACGTCTGAGTGGACAAGTCCCCATTTCTATCTGACATCGCTGCATGAAATATGTGGTCTTGTACGGACGACCAAGGTCCCCGCCATGACACCGAGCACACTTTTGCCCGGATGGGACCGAATGGAAGGGTCCTTCTGCTCGAGACCATGGCCTGGTTCTCACGCTGGACACGATTCTCGCGGCGGATGGAGAAGGGCGAAAAAAATTCTTTGTGTCCACCAGGAAATCGGATGACACAAAAATTGGATTTTTGCTGCGATTTTCCCTGAAGTAATATTGTCGCAACATTTTAAACTGTGAAATGAATAAGGAAAACTCTTAGTATCATTTAGTGCAATTTGAGTTATAGTTTTAAAAGAGCCCATTTATAGTTATTTATTTGATGTGTTAGTAGGATAGAGTTTTATCTTATGTATTTTCGAAAAGCTACATCCTATATGTTTTCGATATCTTCAATATATTTAATATCTGGCTTTCATATTTATAAATATTTTCGAATTCAGTATTAGATCAGGGCCAATATTAACTAAATAGTTCGTTTCCTAAAAAAATGTTAGAAGTTTAAGATTTTTTTTCCGGTATAAATGCACAGATAGTCGTTAAATTAAGCCTACTCTTAGTTGGTTACTATATCGTATAAACAAGTCTGTATTTTCTAAATTTTATTTATTTTAAGCCTTCATCGTACGATTACATCAGTTAGTTCAAAATCAAGGAATGCAATATTAGACAGCTGCATATTTTGTATTGGATTAATCAAAATAAGAAGAGTCTGTAAATAAAAATTAGTTTAATCAAATAAGATGAATCTGTAAATTGAATAAAAGTTTGATTGATAAAAATTTTAAGAGTTTATAAAATTTTCGTTTCAATGAAACAATTTCTCTTTAAAAAAAACTCTTGGTTTTTTTTAATTACAAATTGCTTTTGAGATTTTCGTTACATTATTATGTATTTCTACACTGAAATGATTATCGTTCTGCTGATATATTATTTTTTTAAAAATTAAGCATGAATTGGAAAACAATAAAATAAAAATGCTTTTTTATTTTTAAATTATTTGAATTTTTAAATCTGGTATTTTCACTTGTGTTATAAACATAGATATAGAATAATATTTAATTGTTAAAACGTGATATTACAGGGTATTTTGTAAATAAGCTTGCTGCATACTACACAAAAGCAGTTGCTCAAAATATATGAAAACCAATCTGTCTAATTATATATTTAAATGTTAACAACTTTTTTATATTCCTCTGCACAAAGTGTTTGAATAATGTAACGAATTACTTATAAGAATAGCTTTTCTATATTGCTGTATACTTTTTACACACTTTGTATAAAAGTGTTCTTTATTTTATATCAGTAAGCATTCCTGAAATGAGAATATATAAAGTCTACAACATTTTGTTGTAACTTTTCGAAGGTAACTTCTCGAACGTAATAATCTTGATTCATTAATTTATCCTACATTCACATGAATGAGTAGTTTACATCATTAACTTACTAACAGGCTAGTCAATTATCACTATACGTTGCTAACAGACTCATCTAAGAATGATGTACACGATTAACTTACAAACAGTGATATATATTGTTAATTTAAAAACTGGCTGTGTAAAATTGTGCATCATTAACTGAAAAACATATTTGTCAACCTATGGTGTACATCATTAATTAAAAAACTGGACTCATCAACGATCTGTTGATGAGTCCATTAACTTAAAAACATATTTGTTGATCTATGGTGTACATCATTAATTAAAAAATGTCTCATCAACGAGCGGTTGTATTGTTAACTTAAAAAACAGATTTGTCAACTTTTTTTATATCATTAATTTACTAACAAACTCGAGAATGAGCTGTATACATGATTAATTTGCAAACAAATATGTGCCAGCTTAGTACGGGCCTTCATTTCTAACATCAGCAACAACAAGTTTTAGAAGTAAAAATCGACATATGAAGAGTAAAGCTGTAATCTTTTCGCATTAAAGAATGCAAACAGATTTTCAAATATCTGATGTTATTTTGTTTATATATAATGAAAATAAAAATATTTTATCTTAATTCTGGAAGATTAAAAGCTGGATTTCATTCCAGACTAGGAAGCGGTAGTTAGATCCGGACTTTTATCCTATTGATAAACCAAGATAAAACGTTTTATGATTAACTTCGATTTCTAAAAATAGAAAACATACTTATTTTTGCCGAAATCAATTCATTTTACTGATACAATACAAAAAAAATCGTTTCACTTTTCCATTGCTTGAAATATAGTCCCATTTCTCAATTTAATTCACTGAAACTTTAAAAATATTATAGGTTTGGGATCAAGATCTTGTAAATTCTCATCCCGATTTACAAATTCTATGTATATGATGCGCATTATACTTCTTGTGTTATTTTTTTTTTTGTTTATGAAATTCGAATGAATAAACATCAAAACTCAGAATTTCATTTCTGATTCATACAATATAAAGAATGAGTCAGTGTATTAATATTATTATATCTTTGCATCACTGATGTGATTTTTAAAGCCTAGGATATTTTATTACCAATTAGAACAAGTGTGAAAGGATTTTTTGCTTTTTTTTTTTAATTTTTATTACTTTGAAATGTTTACCAAGAAATATTATTAAATCGGAATCTTAATTCTATGGTGTTTTATCAACAACTGAATCTATCAGCATAAAAAAATAAATAATTGAAGATTCTTAAAATAAAAACAAAATCTAATTTCTATCGAGATTTACTTTTCAACGTAAATAAATATTTTTAACGTGCAATAATAGTTATGAAATTATATTTTTGTATTCAATTGCTGAAGGCTATTCCTATGCATTTTATTACTTATATTCCTGTATAGATATAGTTTATCAATTTATTGTAATCAAATGAATAAATATAATGGACTTAAGATAAGATATTGCTTTCTGATTTGAACGTTATATTTTTGAACGGATATTATTTTATTATTTCTCTATGAAAAGTATTATAAAATAAACAGAGAACTTTCTTCAAGAATCTTCGGAAAAAAGTAAGTTATTTGGGAGTTATATGCAATTTTAAATTTAAATAATTGGATGTAGTTTTCTAAAATGCATATGTTTTAAAGAAATTAAAAATAAATATTATATTCTAATTAAATGACAAAAACCATTATAAATTTAAATGTTTTATTACATTACTAATGTTACAAAAATTTTATTCTTTTTCTCCATTTACAGATTTGCGCAATAAAAGGTTATTCAACAGAATGAGATAAAATAAATATCTTTATACTATTACTTTCATTTCATCTCATAAATACTTTCAAGAACTCAGAAATAAAACTGATTCTCTAGTAATATTATTCATTTGAAGAATTTTATTAGGATTATAGCAGAAATACCCTCTTGATTTAAAAATGGTCTTGAGATTTTTTTTTCTTCATCTGAGTACCAAACAAAATGGTTGTTTGACGCTTTTTTAGTCTCATTCTTCATTCTCTTAGCTTAAAATTTGATTTGTCACAATTTTTTAACCTTAAGATGTGAAATTCAGAAAATCATCAAATAAATATCAGTATGGCATGAATTTCTTAATTAATGTGTTGTTGAATTAGTTTAAACTTGCTTTTGATCAGACAACCAGTTGCAATTAATACATTTTGTCATGGCAACCTAATCATATGACAGTCACTTATCACATTTTTAACTACCTGTTGTTGTATTTTACTTCAAACTATCACTGGATCAAGGTTCCTTTTTGGTTTATGCATTGCAAAGCTTCAAAGAGTGAGTCTATCTCATCTTCTGACCGTAGTTGAAAACTATGAAACTTTTATAAAAATAAATATCACGTTTATTTATTTATTTTTCAAAACAAGATGCACTAATCGAGTTACAATATGTTGAATTTTAATTCTAGTAGAATTTTCAAAACGTTGTAGAAGTTTGAGTTGGAGACTTATTTGTTTAAAGTTTCCAACATCTTTTGCCATTGTATGAAGAAAATAACTCTTACTAAAAATCTAATTTTAAATATTACAATAACACGTTTTGTTTTTTATTATAATATGTAATTTTTTAAAGAATGGTTAAAACATCTCATTTAGACAACAAATAAAAATGCGCAGTTAATATTCGCAAATATTGAGTTTTAAGCATTCTGTTGAAAGTTTCGAGGTATGGACTTCAGAGAGGAGGACAGGAAGGAAGTGTTGGGATTTCGTAATTTGTTTTCCCTCGTGATAACGACTTAAATCTGTACTTGACATTCTTTTCCTATCAGTTGTAAATGCACCTTTTTACATGTAGTGCTTTCGATTCTCAAGGGCAGGTTTCGCTTGACCCATCTCCCCAGTCATAGAAATTAATTCACTATTAAAATGAAAATGCATCTGGGGCATTTTACATTGGATGCTGAAATAATTTAAATGCAAGCAACATTTCTTTTAATAATGGAATATGATATACGATTAATTCTACATTGCAGTTTTAATCTGCGAATGTTCGATGGGTCGATTTATTTACATTCACAGTAATTTTATAAAATTATTAAATATGGATATTTCTATAATACTGATTTTTCTTAGAAATATTTGATTTAACGAAATATTTTGTTTTCTTTCTTATAACTGCAAGCCACGTTCAACGTTAACATTTCGATGTTCAATCAAAAAAAGAAGTCTCAAAATTAAAGCGAGATTTGAATTTGCCACCATTTGTGCATTAAAGCATTGGTAGCCCTATTAAAAATCATTAGATAACTGATAGTAAAAGTGGAGCGTTACACGATGGAACAACGTGTTAATGCAAGATCTAAATTAAATTTCAAAACCCATTTTTTTTCTTTAAACTGTTATATTTTTATTGAATATTAAAGTTCACTTGATAATGTATGGAATAACACATAAGCCAGGACTTTGCTGACACATATGCATTTTTTTGTCGAAATTTTCCATAATCATTTTGCATAAATGTAGCTGAATTTCGTTGATGCAGCTTGGATTTTCCTCCTCCACTGCACGCGTGCTTGTGGATATGATGGCCTTTAACCTTTAACCAAATAAAATGATCCAATTGTAATATTTTTAATAAAAAAGAAATCCAAAGGCGTTATATCACACTATCTAGGGGGCAAATTCTTAAATTTTTGAACTGTGACACCAGACTCATTATTTTTGAAATGTCGTTCAACAGTAAAAACACGCTGCACTGTAACACTCCCTCTTTAACTTAGACCCTAAACTTTTAGCTGTCAAATGTTTTTAATAGAGTTTCCAACACTTGATTTGCATGAATGATGGCAAATTCAATTGCGTTAGTTTTGGGGCATTCTTTATTAAGGTAATAATTAAGGTTTTTGTTGAATTGCTTATATATATTTGTATTCCGGTGCTCATCATTACTATATATCCTTTTAATAATATCTGCATTGGATAGAGACAATGCACCAAATCTGCTTATGCATTTATTTGGGAATATTTTTTTCATGTGTGTATCAACATTGTTCGAATTAACTCCTTCCCCAAATTTTAAAACTGCCGAACGTAAAGTGCAGTTTGTAAATCCTTTGTTCATCTGGCCTCATGGAAAATCAATGTATGTTACTATTTTAATCTTTACAAAATAATCATTTGCCTCTTTTCTCAATTTATTTTGCAATCAGTGCTTTTCAAAACTGTATTATTATTTCTAAAGTAAAATTATTATCCGTTTTTGAAATAGAAATAGAGTTCTTAAACAGATCAGACATAAATTTCAGCACTCAAAATACTCTATATTTCTCTTATTTGAGAATTGCGAAGGCGAATAAGAAAGTGTGTCGCTTTTCCTGAAATGTGAGGTTTCCATCTGACACAGCTCACCCTTGTATTATTTTTCACTCAGATAAATTGAACACACACATACGCACTTTTACCTCACAAACGTAGGAAATTTTGAAACGATACCTCATTACTTGTTGAAGTCTGAAAGCACTTGAAGGAGAAGGAAGAAAGGTTTGGAAAGAAAGAAAAAGAGAAAAAAAAGTTAGCCTTATCTCTTTCGGTCTCCCCCACCCTATTTTTTAAGTTTTTTTTTTATTTCTTTCTTTAATGTTAGCAAAATAGAAATTTCTTTTTCGTAAAGGAAAACAGGGAGTAAGTGCCGCCCAGTATGGTCATTTCTGGTAATTGGCGTGCAAAATTGGACCTAAAAGTGGTTTTAGAAGTCATTTGAAATCGTTTCCATTGAGTTGTTTCTTTTTAAACGAAATTGCTTTGCCGTAAATTTCGACTTCATTTGCTGCTCCTTTTCCTTTAAGGAGTGGAAGTGGAGGGTCCAGGTGGAAATTCTGGAAGCTGTAACTCTTTTTTTTCCATTTAGACTTTTGGGACACCACTGTTTCCGTTAGCCTTGCCCATTTCGCGACGCTCTATATATCCACTGATAACCTAAATTCGGAGAAATAAATTATTAGAGTATTATTGCACCATTGTATTAGAAATTATTGTATGAAGGGCATAGAAAGTTGAACATAAGAAATTTGGATCAGTCATTCAAGCTTTGTTATAGCATCTCATAATTATATTTAATCATAATATCTTATTTTTAGTTATTTGATTGATCTGTGTTAATAATTAATAACATTAAATAAATAGAAAGACATCACTTAGTTAATTTTAGGGATTCATATTAACGTTCCGTTAAAAACTATAGGATATTGATTATAGGATTTTTTCATATATTTAGGCATTATGCGGACCCCAGCAAAGAACATTATAAATCTCTCCCTCCCCCCTTTTTTAAATAGAACGGTTAAAATAGTTTCATAATTCAATACATTTTAAAGACACTAATAATTTGCGTTAGATTAATATTTTTATTTAATCTTATTAACTTAATGAATATGCATTTACTTTTTTTATATATTATGATTCTAGACGGACTGGTATTCATGTTTGTACACAATATTAGTGAAGTAGATGTTAACTTTATAAACATTCTAACAATTAAGTGGATGTAATGAAATTTGAAGGAATTTGACGAATTATACTTAATAAAGTGTTTACATTATTCTTATACAAGAATGCAAATTATATTCAAAGAATTTGTATTTTTTATATATTTAATTTTTTTACTATCCCTCTCAACTTAGTAGCTCTGAGTAAATTGCTTAATATGCATAGTTGAAACTGCTGCTGAAGGTGTCTAATTATAAACGAATCTTTGAAACGAATTTTGATCCGTGTTGTACACCTAGGCCTGTACACCATTCCTCAAATTTTCATATTTACCTAAAGCAGTAACTTTTGATTTTCGCCGGAGTTTTAACTTTTACTAAATCCATTTATATGACGAATTTTTCTATGAATTCGTTCTTGAATCCCAAACCATTCCTTGACAAAGCTGAGATTTTACCATGTGACTCAATGAAGCTGATAAGTGAAAACAGATACCAAAAACTTTATGTGCAAATGAAATGTTTGATTTTCGAGATGAGAAAAAAACAGAAGAATTCTTTTGAATTCAAATAGGGAATCTTGAAATATTTAAATCATCTTTCAATCATTTTTCACAAATAAACGGTTATAAATGCTATTGTTACTAAATACATACAAAGATATTACACATAAACATCACATTTTTAGGTACATAAAGAATGTTTTTTTTTTTACAGAGAGTGCCCGAAAGAATGGCGTAGTATTCTTGTAGAGAGAGTGAATATTCTAGTATTTCCTATTTAACATTTGTATGTCCATCACTTTTGCGAATATGTTGCCGTGATTATCCGAAATTGGAGAATATCGACACTCGCCGGTGGATGTCAGCATATGCCAAATACCTCAATGAAAGACCGAATATTTTATTATATATTCAGACTATCTCCGATATAAGTCGACAATCACCGACATGCTCTGATGGAGGTCGAAACGAGATGCCGATGTCCATGGAAAGGGACACCACTGTGCGAATACATGTCCCTTATGTCGATCGTGGTCTTACTGATGTCCGAAATGTGTTGGCAATTGTTGTTGGGACACAAGACTTCGGCTTTTATAAATTAACGAACAAAATTGGTGCCCTGAAGCAGCTTAATCAGTTTGTGTAAAGAAGAGCTCTTTTCCATAGATGAGATTTCTTCTTAAGAAATGTCGCTGAGAGAAGCCGCTGCAGCTAATTCAAGAAGTAGAGGGAAAGGTTATACACGCTGTCATTGCAAAAAGAAATGTTTCACTACTAAATGAAATTGTAAGAGCCAGGGATTCTTGTGCAATGCAAAGTGCCATAATAGTTATATTGTTGAAACAAATAAGATGGTATTACGTCAATCGCATAATTAAATTTAATACTATAGGTTTAAGTTTAATAGTTTAATTACTATAATTTTTAAAATTTAAATTACTATTTTATCTTATATCTTTCATAATATGTTAACAATAAAGTATGATTTAAAAACGTAACAAAAGCATTTTTTTCAACATTCACCATCAGTGCATGGTGATTGTCGACATACACTGGTGATAATCTGAGTATTTAAGAATATAATAAAATATTCGGTCTATAACTGAGTTGTTTGGTTTATGCTGACATTCACCGATAAGTGTCGACATTCTCCAGATTTGATGTTTCACCGTAACAAATATTCGAACTCAAACAAAAAATTTACTAAAAGACAGAAGTTAAAAACTTACATGAAACCAGGAACATCGAAAATATTAATTTTAGTCCATTCTTAATATCTTGAATAGCAAATCCCCGCCATTTAAAATATCTGTCATTGCAGAACTTCATTAGAAGCAAATACTTACGTTTATTATTTTTACAACATAAATTAAACGATCAAAATTATGTCGGGGAAAGATCAAAGATTTCTATGTTGTTGGATTAGCGAAAATGCCGATCAAATATTCCGCCGCCTGTGTCGGTTCCTTTATATGAGATAAATAGAATCCTCTTCGGTTAGGTTTTTTTTCTCAATTAGAGTCTCCTCCCCTCCCTTCGGGGCGGCTGTCTTTTTGAAGCAAACGCAACCTCGTAGCCCTGAACTGTGAAGGGGTGAAGATGATTTATCAACTTCCTTTTGCCTTACACCTAATAAAATAGCACTCAAGATTTTGATAATTTCGGTGCTTTGATAGATATGATAGAAAGTATTGGTTTTATTGGAAATATTTTAAGTTATTTAGATAACGATTGCAACTATACAACGTTAATATAATATATAGCGTATGTTGCATATATACATGTAGTTGTAATATACCAAGAGTTATCAATAAGTGATGCACACAATCTTGTGCACAAAAAATAAAAAAACCACAATGTATGATTGCATGGAATTGAAATGAAAGTATTACCAATGTATTATGTTAAGGCACAACTACCAATCATGTTGAAGCATTTGTACAAGCTCTGAATTAGTTTGAAAATCTCACGCTCATATAGCACTGTCCATCGATATGAGGTCGTCGTCTTAATTTCTCTTCTAACCACGAAGGAACTTCTTAATGGGTACAAATAAATAAAAATGTGAGTGTCAAGTCAAGGACCGTACAGTTAGCACTCAAAAACTTCCTTATTTTCAGAATTGAAATTTTGAAGCCTCCACTCCCTCTCTTGAAAACATGGTTATTTTCGTGTTCAATACCATATATTTTATTTATCAAAATCCCTCGGATCATTGATCAACGCGGATTGTGAACAAATAGTATGCGTTGTAAAAATATACTGTAAAATCTTTCAAACTAAAGCATAATTCATGTTCAAAAGAATTTAAAATTTAAATGTTTTAAAATTTAGTTTGACTGGTTCACGAAAATTGAAAGCTGAATACTAATTCTGCAGCATTGTGGGTCAGCATGTAGTACCTGATTATTTTTTTAGCAAAGCGTAAAATCATTTAACAGTTTTTAAAAAAAACTTTTTGAATCTTGTGTGAGCTAAGTTTTTTTGTTTTTTTTAATTCATGAAAATTACTTCAGAGAAAATATTTATGTGAAAACTTCTGTGTCTAATTTTTTTAAAAGTTTTCTCAATTACATAATTTAATACTATCTATTATCTACAAAGAAAATTTTAAAAATTCACAAATCATTCTGAAATTAAAAGTATTATTTTAATCAGTTATTATATTTCATAAGCCAGAAAAATAAAATAAATCTATTTTATAAAAACATTTGATTCCTTTTCCTCTTTGCTTTCAATAATTAGAATTTGTGAGAAGCGAGGTTTTAAAATCAATTCACAGAGCGTCACAGTCACGCGAAAACTTGATTGAGCATATCGTCTAATATTAAAAGGCACACTATGTTACGCTGCGATATGACATCACGTCGTTTTTCTTTCAGTTAGGTGTAAAGTGGTTGTGAAATTAAATTTGGCGAAGCATGCCATATATAAGGTCATTATGAATTGATTTCATTGAGTAATAAATCATAATTTCTCCAAAAAGAAAAGCTTTGATTCGAAAAATAAGACCTATCTTACGTATTTGGACTAACGAATGCTAAGCTTTTGAGAATTCAAAAACGTTATAGCAATCATATTTCATTCATTTGTTTATTTTTCAGAACTATGATTTTTTACATGCTTTGAAGCCAGAAATCAAACTTGTCTTCATCAATTTTCCTTTTGAAATTTTATCATTTGAAATGCAGAATTCTAATATAAAATATCAGTTTAAAAAAATAGTCAAATTTTTCTTATAGTTAGCCCTGGATTTATTCTAATTTCGAAAAATTTTAATTCAAAATAAATTTTTTTAAATCCATATAAAAAATATTTTTCGGTCGATATATTTTCTGTAAAAATGACAAATAATTAGTTAGTCACTCATTATATAACCTGTAAGGATTCGATCTATGTGATCAGGTGCGAATTCGTTTCAATGTATGTGCCATCCCTTTTTGAAGATCCAAGTTCCTACATTTTATCCTTGAGCAGGAAATAACGCTGGTCAGCAAGTGTTGGAGATATTTTCTCGAAAGAAACAAAATCAAGAACTAAAAAGAAAGCCCAGATAGAAAAAAAGGGGTTACAGAGGCGGGAATTTGCAAAGTAAGAGCGAATTACAGGTTTTCCTTTAGCAGGAATGATCTTGGAGAGGCGAAATGACTGACGTACACACGATGGACGGACGGACCCTCACTAAATTGAAGAGTTGAGGGGGGAAAGCAGGGGAGGAGGGTTGGAGGGCTATTACGCGGTCAGGCGGAAAATGACCGTTATTAAACCGATGGCCTACTTCTAACTCCTTCAGCCAACCCACTCGTTGGTAAGATTTCTCAGTGCAGGTACATCAGGGTTTTACGAAGGAGGGCGTCCATTTGTTTTACTTTTCCCGTACTCAGGTGGTTTTAAATTATACTTTTTTCATAAGTTTCCAGTTAAGAAGAAGAAACGGAAGAATGTCGGCTCAGCTGGAGGTTAACTTATGTTTTCTTGTGTTTCTTTAGATCTGTATATTTTCTTCGAAATAAATTACATTTTGGTTTAATTTCTAAGGATAGGACAGCTTTAGAAATGTTTTTTTTTTTATTCACATATCAATCGCAATAATTTTAAAAGTTATTCTCAAAACATTTAATTATTTTTAAATTTGAAAGGAGGGAGACGAATTTTGTTTTTGTAATATTCATTGTAGAAAACTATTTGAAAGTACGAGATCTTCAAATGTAATAATAATAATAATAAGGTGTGATACAAAATTTTTATTATTACTTTTTCTATGAGATTTGAAATGGGTATATTGTTGATAGTTAAATATTATAATGATATAATCAATAGTTTATAATTAATGGAAGATATCAAACTGGTCTTTACTTTCACTTTACCGTCACTGGTCTTTACTTTTTTTATTATGCCCTTTTTATTACTCAGCGAATAGTTAACTCGTTAATACTACTACTTTTAATATTATAAAAACCTGTTTTTATAGCTTTTAAAAATATGTTTTCTACATTTATTATCTTTTCTCCGTCTTTCTCAATTTGTTTCAGTTCTGCTTGGTTAAAAATAAATTATAACGTTTATTTTTTATATAATAAAATACACCTTTATTACACTTAAAAAAAATTGTCAATGCTTTCGATCATTGTTTGTGTATCTTTTTGTGTCCGAGTGTGATTCAATTTTGCTTGTCTAAACTGAGAACTGCTTGCAGTTATGACGGTTTACGATTATTGAATGGATAAATTTTATAAGGAAAGAGGAACTTTGGTGATAATTTCTTAATGAAAATATAATTCAATTAAAATTAATAAAAAAAAATACAAAAATTGATTACCAACAACAACTTTAAAATATTTCTAACGCTGGATAGAGCTTATTTTCTGTGGAGTTTTTTTTCTTGCCAAAAAAAAAATCACCTATTGCTGTTATAAAAACACTCTCTCGATTTCATCTGATTAGCGAATAAAATGATATAAATTTTATCGATTTGAACCAACCCGATTCAGCGATTTCATTTTTCGACGCAACAGTCGGCCGTGTGAATGATAACTCTTGAAAAACAAATAACTACTATCAACAGAATCTTTGAACTTTGTTTGTACCTCGAAAGTTTTCATAGAGATCGAAACAAAATATTCAGATTTTTTTATTGCTGAATTTTTTTAAAATTTAACCTGTTTTCATCATATAAAACATTTTTAACCCTCTGTGTTTAATGTCTTTTCGTACATATCCCTAGGTGCGTGCGAAAATGCAAATATTTTTATATTGTTGTTAACGTTATTTTCGTTAAAAGATGGTAATAAATAACTTTCATACGCGACCTGCACAACAATAATAAATAGCTTTCTCATAACACAAATAAACATAATACTTAAGAATATTTTTTTTTAAATTATTCCATCTTTATACGCTTCAAAACAAAACTTTGTAAATGTGGATGCCGATCACTTATAATATGGAGTGTATGAAATCGGAATTTATTATTAACATTGACATTGCAGACTTCTGTCAATTTTTTTTAATGTTAATAAACAAATGATATTTAGGAAACTGTTTAAAATAGTTAAATTAATTTTCTATCTTAAATTTTTTTGTTAAAAATTTGATTAGAATTTTGTTAAATTTTCTCGAAAAAAATCTTTAATAAAACCTACGCAGCATGTTTAAGGCGCGAAAAGTATGTAGTTATAGGTATGAGGTTATAGAAATTTTTTACTGACAAAGAGGAATAGGTAGCGAAATTTCTTTAAATGCTTTCTATATTATATTATTATTAAAACACAATTATTTTTATTATGAGAAGAAAAGGAACTCTTAACTAAAATCTTCTGAAGGCGGGTTGCAGTTATGTTTTAGTTGCACATTAAAAGCAGAGTCCTAAAAAGGATATCCTGATTTGAAAAGAATTTTTTTGGATTTTTGGTTTGTATCATATTTGAACAAATAGGTATGAATATAATTAAACGCACAGGGATATTTTGTCCGATGTTATGTATAACTCGCACGCAAACTCTTACTTTTAATAATATTAATTTTATCTGAGTTTATTAGTAGTCAGTCTAACTCAGTTGTCAGTTTGTATTGACATTTGAAATATTTCTAGAATTACTCAACAAACTCTTGTTCTATGTGAAAAACATTGTAAAGAATGCTTGTTCGTAAAAAATATTAAGTTAACTGTTGAAGTTGTTGAATTGATTAAAAGACATTTTTGTTCATTTATTTATATAACGTTTTAAATTGATATGTATACTTAAATAATGACTTGTGTTAAATTTCAAAGTAGTATTTCATTTTAAATAACCTAAAACTGATTGTCATTTAGAAAACTGCTAATACGTAGTCGTTGTAATGAACATTGTCCTGTTTTAAATAAAAAGTTTAATTCAGAATAATGCTTAATAGTTTATTGTGTTTAATGCTATTTGATAACAATGTTTTTATTAAATAGGATTATTATTAAATAGCAATAACTTTATTTTTGTATTTTTTCATTACTGTTAAGAGTAATTTAAATAATTCTGTTTCAACTTTTTTGCTCATTATCTGTAACTTATCTTGAATCCGCTTTATCCGTTAAAGATTTTTATAAATAAACAAATAAAATTTAATTTCTGTTGAGATGATATTTTTTTATTTTAATCTGCTTCGTAGATTTAAAAAGGCAATCGTTCCTAATATAATAAAATGAGTCCTCGTATACTGACCATTAAATTATATCTATCAAAATTAATCCTAAGAAAGCTTACAAAAAAATAGACATTTATTTTTTGTACACAACATTTTTTTAATAAAATGACTTTTTTTTTGCATTTTCTGAAACTATTATTTTCCATGAAATATTAAAAACTTATATAAAACATATTTTATTTATGTACCTTCTCAAGCAAAAGTGAAAATTTGTAATTATTTATTATTGTTACTTTATTTGTTAAAGGGGTCGCAAGGAAATAAAAAAGGTACGATTTCAATGAAGCATTTTCATAACATTTCAAAATTATGAAAGTGCGTCATTATTTCAAAATAAATGTAAAAAAAAACAAAAAAAAAAAAAAAAACAGAAGTGCTATAATTGTTTGGAACGTTTATGGTCTATTCCAACGATATTAAATATGCACTTTATGTTTTATGACTGCAAAAACGCAACGATAAACAATAAATACAATGCGCATAAATAATAAAATAAATTAAATAGCTATAGTTTGTATTTCTGATGAACTGGTAAATTATTAACTAAACTACTTTTGCAGTTTCTATTATCCTAAATACCAAATATTGGAGATAACGCCTATGTAATTTAATGCTTTAAAAAGCAATAACAATACTTTAATTCAGATTCACAAATTGCTTATATCAATCATATATTGAGCTTTAGATCCTTGAAGAAAAGAGTGGGGCAGAGGGTATTCTTATGATTTAATAGCAAAGGCTGATGTATCAGCAACCGAATGTCAAGTTCAAAAATCCAACGGCCGGAATCTTTTTTATTCGTGGAATAAAAAAGGATTCACACGGGCTCGTCAATTATTTTAGCATAACTTTTTCTCTCCTGCCGTCCTACAGCATAAACGTGTAATAAGGCCATCATGGCTTCTCAAACCAGCTTCCTAGCCTTAACAGGCCATGGGAAGCGAGCGAGCTGGGTCCTTTTTTCTAATGACTGTTTACGACTTTCCTTTAATAACAGTCGTCTCGGTTTTTCTACTGAAGGCTTCGCCGTCACGTGATCATTCTGATAGTGTAATGAAGTGAACTGACGCACCCGAAAAAGAGGGGGGGGGGGGGGGGGGGAATTAAATCAAAAGAAGAATTAGAATAAACGGAAAAAAAAGTTATTCCATGATTTAAATCTGAGTTCCTTCATCCCAAGATATGAATCACATTATTATTTTTCCCGTATATGTTTATTTTTTAATTTTATTTATTTATTTATTTTTGTGAAAACGAAGTGTGATTTTTCTGGAAATGCTTATACCTAATTTACAGATTGCAGTTTCGGAAGGGAAAGATGACGGATTGTATTGTTATTGACAAATTATATTACAAATAAATTGAATTTCTTGAAGGATTAATTCAAACGATTCTGCTTGTCAATTAATTTTATTTCCGATTCAGTTGAATATCCCTCTAAAATTACAAAAACCATTTTTTAAACACTATTTTCCTAAAAATTTTATTTTTTAAATTTATTTAAAATATGAATTTAAATTCGCTGTTTTTATATTGGTATTATATTTGAGGATCTATATATTATATTTATAACTAATACTCTAATAACACTACTCTATTTTTTTATGTTTGATATTTGAGCTAGAAGGACTCTAATAAATGAAATTGACTATTATGGCTGTAATAATATGACAACATGACGTCAGAATGTAAAAAAAGACTTTAGCATTTAAAGAAAAAAAAAGAAAACTGAAGGAATCATATGTTAAGGCAAGATTATGTAGTCAGTCTGATAAATCAGTTTAAAAGTGTGCCCTGTTGTTTTTGAGATTTCAGATAATTATTCCTCTTATCTAGCGTGTCAGTTGACGCAATGATTGTCAGAATCAGTTCTTATAGCTTTATATCAAATGTTTATCATCTTCATCTGATATATTTGATTTTGGTATTTTTTTTTGTGTCATCAAATACTTAATATCTTGCACCGATATATTGATATAATGTTATGCTTTTATTTAAAATTACTAATTTATTAAATTAAAATAGAATAACGTTAATGTATTGTAGTACCACATTATTTGAAACCAATAAAAAAAGAATTGATATTATTGAATGACAAAGAAAATTTGATGGAACACTCATTCACGAAATGACTAGAGTAACATTTATCGTAAACTGATTCTAATTTTAGAAAAAAAAATTTAATTAGTATTTCAAAATCGTGATTTGGATAGTTAAGAATAAGGAATTTGAAGTTCATGCAATTTGATATATCTGACTGATATTTTTCGATGCCTGAAAATTTTCCATCAAAAGCAAATGTTTTTTTTTTCCTTTTTTTTCTTGTGGAAGTCTTGAAATGCTTTTAGAGGCGCCCAGAGGACCACTCGTATATCAGTAGATAAAGACATAACATGTAGATATGATGGCGTCCAACGACTCTGCTTGGGAACTGGCGTTTGAAATTATTATAGGAAGTACAGTCGTCTAAATCATAAATTAGCTGATACAGCGGATTGAACTCATTTATAAGCAAACTGAATTTTAATGAAAATCTTTATCCTCTGTTATTCTTAATTTTTATAAGTTTTGCTTATTGAAATGTCTCATTTGGTTTTTATAAAAGAGAGGGTTTTGAGTTATTTTATAATAATGATTATAGTTTACTTCTGAAATTCTTGAATCTGGTCATTTGATATTCTTGAAGTTTATAAAAGTTGATCGCAAAAGTCTCACGGTGAAAAAAAAAATTAAGGAAGGAACAAGGCGTTGCAATTTTTATTTGTGAATAAAAAGAATATACCCGATTTTTTTTTTTAAATATTTTTTTAACTACTGCACATATTACAATAAGTAATGCTTGAATTCAAGGATAAATATACCAAGTTTTTTTTTCGGGTACAGATGTCCGATGTTCGATGCTTTTGCTACGTCCAATCTGTATTTCAGTTCATTCCAAACATATTGTAGCATCTTGTTTCATTAGTTATCTTTCACATGACCCCACGAAAAGAAATCCTTGATACAAGACTTTGTATACCAACAATGTTGGAAACACATCAGAATTTAAAGAACGCATTTATTTGTACAGCATTCAGAACATTAACAGAATGATACGTCACGAAATGTTTGAAACGAACTGGATTACATACTTGAAGTATGCCATGTAAAGAAAGGGTCACACATTAAACATTTGCTAACTTAAAAAAACGGTATATTTATCTTTAAATTCATGCATCACTTATTGTAATAAGCGCAGTATTTCCGAAAATATGATTGTTTAAAATCGGATCCATCATTTGCACTTTGTATTATTATTGCTCTTTTGACTGTGATATTTCATTTACATCTATTCAAAATATAATTTTATTAACTTTTTTTTAAAAAGCTTCGAGTCTGCAAATCAAACAAGTCTTTGAAATACGGCTTTTTCAATTTTTTGATGTTTAAGCAGTTGAAGAATAATAATTTTTTGACGTTTGATATTACATACTTCAGGGTAAAAATGAATATTAGCTATTTATGGAACAAAAATAAATGCATTTTAAAATAACTATGATAAAATTATCTCAAATGAATATACTATAAGCAACCTCTTTTTTCGATTAAATGAAGTATTTTATTCCTGTCCTGCATTTGAATCAATGCCTTGCTGACCGTTTCCACACGACACTAATCACCGTACCAAAAGCCAGTAATCACTTATATGATTAGTTAAGATCTTACAAAATGACATTTGCGAACATTAATAATCAAAAACAGGCTAATGGTTGATATTTCTTCACATTAAAATAACTTCTCAAAATCAGAACAGCTATCGGGAACCGAAGCTATTGTCTGGACTTATACCTTTTTTTCCCTCTTGAAAATAAATAAAATGTTTCAATCATGCAACCACACATTATTACTTTTTTGAAGCAAGAAATCGTAATCGAATAAAGCAATAAATAAAAATTCGGACGGAATCTAGAAGCAAAAAATAAATCAAAATAATAATAAAAAAGATTGTCTCCATCTTATAGTACCTGGCACGATATTAAACTATCCCCTGACCATAATTGTACAACCCAAGTTTATTTCATGCATCACTGATAATGACCAAATATCTTTTCCGTTTTATTTGTTTATTTCCCATCTCGTCAACATACGCCCTTTGCCTTATGATCTTTCTCAAGCGCATAAAAAATAAACAAATAAAAAATAAATTTGTAAGAGTTAAGAAGTGGTGGAAATATCGATCACTTTAAGTGTC
This sequence comes from Argiope trifasciata, assembly GCA_026543055.1. NCBI lineage: Eukaryota > Metazoa > Arthropoda > Arachnida > Araneae > Araneidae > Argiope > Argiope trifasciata. Next base: position 900,043 of record JAPMOQ010030238.1, read on the forward strand.
GTATATAATCGTTATCATAATCTGCCATCTCGAATCGTGTCTGCTCTCTTCCGGAGTTGATTCTGTCGTGATCACTTTAGGTGTGCCCGGAAGTGAGCAGGCTTCCATATTCATTCGTCAGCGGTGATTTGGCGATTCCCAAAAGGCACAAATGCATTTTAATTTCAAAATCTATTTTTAATTTGAAATTCCATTTTTCTGTAATAAATCTACATTTCTTGTGCACTTGTTCGGAAAAACGAGCATTAACCTTTCTCTCGTAACTTTCTGACTTAAAGGACTCTCTTGTTTTGAATAATTACTTAGATTTATCATGAGTTAGAGCAGAATATGGTAAATAAAAAGATTGGCGGCGAATTTTGAGGCATATTAAAAGCCACGAAAATGAGTGGTTGCATAAAATCCAAAATATTTGGAATTCATTATGAAACTCATTAAAAAGAGTGTGTTGTTGCCGATTTCAATACAGTTGCTGTTTTAATGTTATTTTGCCAATTTTGAAATTATCCTTTCTGAGGGCAAATACTTTCTTAATAGGAAGTAGCATTTTAACGCCTTTAAAGTTTTAGCTTGCAGAAATGTTTTATCCTAACTACTTAAATATGTAATGTATTTTAAAACTGTCGCTTTAATAAAACGAAAGACATTTTTTTTTCTTTTTTGGGATTAAAGCATATGATTTTCTGTATTCAAGGTCTAAACATTTTTTTAAAACTTTATTCTGCCTGTATCTTTTGCAAATTTCGTTTTTTCATGAGTTTTTTAGCATTATTTATTCAAATATATATTATTCGATGATTTATTTAATTATATAATTCATGCAGTTAAAAATAATATAATTGTTATTACTGACGTAACCCGTAATCATAATCCAATGCATTGCGTTGTTTAGAAAAAGGAATAGCTATTTGGCATCGTTTAGAAATCCTTTAGAACTATGCAGAAGTGATCACGATAAAACATTCTCAGAACTGAAATGCATTAGGAATTGTTATTTCGAAATAAACAGGAGAAAGAGTGAAGATTAATTTTAACAACTCCTTAGTTTTCATGAATATCAAAACCAAAAAAGAATTAACTGCTTATTTGCTTCACTTCTTCTAGACACATAACTCTTGATATATCATAGAAAATATAATTTTTTTTCTAATAAATAAAACATAGTTTGGTATAATTTTAGTTAAATATTTTAAAATTTTTAATTTGAAAAATGCTGAAGCTTCTGACTGAAAAATTTACATGATACATATTACCTGAGATACGACCCAAAATTAATCAAGCAACATAAGTATTTAAAAACTAGGATGTTTTCACAAGTTTTTATACGCACATACAATTTACTAAAATTTTAGTTTTATTGAGAATTAAAATTATTTAACATCATTTTTAAATCAGACCTCTTTAGAGAAAGAGGTAGGAAGCTGCTCCCAAATATTCATTAGATAAGGTAAACTCTTATCCCAATTAAAAAAGAAAAATTGAGACGTAAACTATTTTGCTCCATTGATGTAAATAATCCTTCGATGTTATCATAACAAAGCGAAAAATAGAGAAAACGATTTTTTCGCTTAATTTTCTTTCTTAAACAGCGATTCCTGATTCAGTTCAAATGCAAATAAATTAATTTCATATGTAGTTGCAGTCTGCGAGACGTAAACGTCTATCAGACTGCGTTAATAAAATTCAAGCACATGCATGAAATGATGTGATATTTTAGGTTCGTAACGCTTTTTTTTTATTGAGATGTTTCTTTTTACTGTTCCCTTGCTTTTACTTTTTTCTCTCCTGTTGACTCATTGGTATGTGGGAAATTCCTATGAGTCAGAAGACCTGTTTATTATTATTTTTTAATTATTGCATTCATTAATTGTTTCGTGACTAGCATTTTCATTGCTTTTGTTTATTTTGTAATGATATGAAGGTAAATTTGAAAATTAAATTTTAATTTCTTTTCGCTCTGGTATAAATTTAGGAATGCAAATCTGGCCGGACATCATAGTTAAATATTCTACTAGATGGATTTCATTAGATGAATTTTATCTGAATTGATCTTACGGAATTTATAAACAAGGATATGAATTTGGAAAATAAAACTCTCCTATCATTTTTTGAGTAAAGCTATAATAAGTTATTTGTGTAACATATCTTTAGTAATTTTGCAAAATACTTATTTATCATAAAATTGTAGATGGTTTGCTAATGGATGCTAAAACCTTTTGCGCATGCGTTACGATGGGTTTAATTCGACAAAATAGGGGAGGGAGAGGAAATATGAAAGGATGAGATGTTTATATTTAACAATAAAGTGAAATCCAGAAAGGCTCACATATTTCCGCGTATCACCCTTTAAAAAGATAGAGCATCGAAAAATGGTCGTCTCAAGACACTGAAACGAACAGTATTTTAATTTTATCTTTATTTACATTGTTTTTAAACTAACAATTTCACATTATATCAAATATCCTCTCTAATCATGACCTAATTGTTAAACAATGTAAATCCTTAAAATAGGTGTTACTTCTAATGCAGAACACTTTATATTTGATGTAAAATATTAAATTTTATTATTTATTTTTCCAGTTTCAAGCAAGCGCCTATCTCTAACGGTTTAAAAATTAGCTACTAGAATACGATTAGAGTGGATCTCCTGAATGTGGGGTTTTGAAGTGGATATCATATATATGTGGATTTTTGAGCGGATATTCTAAATACTACTGAAATGTTGCTGCAGTATAAATTCATAGTACAAAAAATTGGAAAAAACTGGCGGCAATCAAATTAACTCTTGAAACACCAAATAATTTAAAACGTCCTTCCGAATTGTTTCTAGGGTACGATTAGAATGGTATCCTGTATATATGGATTTTAGAGCGGATTTTCTAAATGCCTCTGATTTGTCTTTCTGTTGATAACTAAAACTATGATACAACACTACGTTTAAAAAACTGGCTGCAGTCCAACTAAATCTTGAAGTTCCTTATAATTTAAAACTATATTTCGAATTTTTCTATTCTAAAATTTGACAGAAAACAAAACTTTATATTGGATTTGGTAAATTCAAACTTATTTGCAACCGAAATATCTGTAAAGTTCGATTAACTACGAAAATGAAAGAAATTATGCTAAATATTTATGAAATAGCGAAATTACTCAAACATTTTTATCAATTAATAAGAAAAATGAGTAAATCAGCACACATTCATAGTTATTTGCATAAGAGTCTTGGAAAACATCATCACATAACTAGAAAAAAATTGTAAACAGAAAAGTTTTGATCAGCTTTTGAGAAAACCTCCCGGTAAATAATAAAAAAATATATGAAGTCGTAATTTTTCCTCTGTAGAACGGGAGCGTGAGAAAAAGTGTCGCCAGTGATTGATGATTATATGCTGCCGTTTTTTTTTTTCGGTTATTTGTTTGAGTTGCAGTAATTGATGAACCTTATCTTCATTATTTCTGATGGTAGCTGCTGGCTTAATAAGTAGTTCACTTTATTATCATTAAGTCTTCATAATAAGAAGGCAGGAAGGGATTGTAAATGAATTCTTTATTGAATTTAATATGTTTTTGCTTCCTTTTCGCATTATTTTTGTTCAATTAGAAAAAATACACTTAAAAAAATTAGTGTGTGAGAACTTTAATTCTGGACAGATTTGTCGTAGATTTTTTTTTCAATAGGTTTCATTTTTAAATAAATTCAGTAACTACAGAATGTCATCTATTTAACTTTTTGTGATTTGTAGAAAATTCAATTCAGTAAAATTAGTTTTTAACAAGCTTCGTATAATGGTTTCATTTAATTAATACTAACTGTCTTTGACAACAAGCTGTTCATTCGTTATTTTAATATAATCAACTAAGTTATGCCAATCAACTTTGATAAATTATATCTTATCAGAACAAAAGAAAGCTTTATTTTAAATTATGCTTTATTTTAAATATTAATTAGGCATATTTAAAGATTATGAAAAGAATTCAGGAATAAAATTGGAAAACCGTTTTAGTTTTTAGAACTGGGGATCGAAGGGGAGCAATATTTTTATTTCTAATTCAATTCGAAACAACTGATTGGTATTGGAGATCCAGAGAGTCATTGATGTCATATCGAAGAATCATCAACTTTCATACAAAAAGTAGCGAAATCTCTGTCTTGGTTATGGCTGGGGAACTTTGTCGAGATCTCTGCCATACATAATTTATAGCTTGTTTTTGAAAGTCCTTTTAAAAGTGAGTGGTATTGGATGACAGGTTACTATTAATAATTTATAAGCGAGTAGTGAACTTTTAACTAAAAAAAAAATTTCGAAATAAATTATGAATAATGGTGTTTGAGAACGCTGGTTCTTTGACTTTGCTAATTAAACATACTCATTGTTGCTTTTAATTCAATGTTTTTTTTAATCATTGAATTAAAAGCAAAAGCAAGGATTTTGAAAAATGGATATCTAGCATTTGCATAACACAATTTATGAAGAAATTCGGTTTCTCCTGATTAAAAATTATTTTATCCATTACGGTTTCGTACGACTAACATTCGAATTCCGCATAATATGAGAAAATTTTCTTTTTGTTGATATTTTGAATGTTATCTTTAAAAAGACATTGCATTTCAAAATAGAGTATTTTTACTGCTTTTAATTTTTATTAACTTAAAATTTAAATTTTTTTAAATTTAAAATGTAATTAAAATTTTTATGTATTTACTTTTTTGTTGTAAAGGTTTTTTTTTATTATTATTATTCATTTATATTTTACTAGTCTTTCCTACTTTTTTTTCTCTTAAAAAATGTCAATTCGCAAATATACGCTAATACAAAATCATAAGTGAAATTTTTGTACACAGAGAAAAAGAGGACACTGCCCGATTCCTTAAAGGTGGTTGCCCGACCCCATCTGCCCCAACACTTCTACAAATTACCCCTCCTTACTCGAGATCTCCCCGCTCCCCCTACTCAGTATCTCCCACCCTATTCTCAGACGATTAGAGACGAGCAGTTCTATTTTCCCTCTTCTTTATTTCTTTCATTATTCTTTCTTCTTATTATTTTATTATTCTCCGGAATAAACTACTGGTACTCTGTTCGCCTTAAATTTCTTTCGGAAAATTTTTCGTTTCGTTTTCTTTGTTTATTTCTGTTTCTCTTTCTTTTATTATTTTTTTTTTATTTCGTCCCTTCGGCATCATTATTTTGATTCTGGAAATTCCTCCCCCCTCCCTTTCTACGCTGAAATGGTTTTTGTTCTACAAGATATTTGTTATACGGATGGTTTAACCTGAGGTTTTGGTAAAGATCTTCCGCTCACTCTCTTTGAAGCCTTATTACTGCACTACGGTTCTCCAGCTTTTATTGTTTTAAGCCTGAGTGAATAATCTTCGAGACTTTCAGTTGTGTTTAGTTGGGTGCCCTGATTAATATGAGGCTCTACACACAGATATCACAAAGCAAAGAGCATCTTTCACGCTTGCTTAAAGCCCCTATCAGATTTCAGAAACCAACACTTAGTATTCCTTCGCAAGTAACGGCTTGTACATTTTGCATGCGAGCTTGTAATTCCATATGTTTGCTTGGGAATTGCTATAGAATATTTTTGAAAGATAATTTAAAGAGTATTAAATTAACTTGGAAATAGCTTTTATAGTTTTTTTTATTTAATTTGATAAATAAAATCTGAAATGAGTAATTGAACAATTGTTTTTCTTTAAATTATCATTATGAGTGTATGAATTTAAAAAGAAATAAGCTAATAAAAATGAAAATATCTAAGTTACTTTTTCGAAAATAAATTGAATCCTCGTGAAATTATGAACCTAAAGAAAGTTCTACGTTCAAAAGATATTCTTTATATTTATGGGATAAGATTGCATTTCTTCGTTTTTTATGGGTTTCGATACTGAAGATATTTATTTTTGATGAGAAATATAAATCTGGATTTTTTTCTTATAAAAATGTCTTTTGATACATAAATCTAACTTTCATAGTTTTTAATTTATAACGAAGATTAAAAGGAAAATAAATGCTTGATGTGTTTTGACATCAAAATATGCTACCTTGAATCAAAAAAATCTAGCTCTTTTTTTATATTGTTATGAGTGTCTGAATTTAAAAGGAAAAAAGCAAATAAAAATGAAAAGATTTCAGTTATTTTTTAAAAATAAGTTGAATACGTATCATTAATTTTTCATACATCCGCTAGTATTTATGACCTAATGAAAATTCTACTTTCAGAAAATGTGCATTTAAGATAGAAAATAGTATATTCTGATTTTTCAGGTTTTCAGTACTGAAAATATTATTTTTAATGAGAAATGCAAATCTGGTTTTTTTCCCCCTAACCTATAACTTTTGATGTGCATTAGAATCAAACTCGTTAAGATTCCCATTAAAATATTATACAACTCTTACTGAAGTTAAATACCGATTTCTTCAAAATAAATTATTCTTAACTATCCTATGTTACCAAAAAGAGGGCGTAAAAAAAGTAGTGGGAAACTAATGGAAGCGTAAAACTGTAGGGGAAAGGGGGGGAGGAAAACTAGAAAATCAAGTGCTGATATTGAACTAAGAAAAACTCCATTTATATACATATATATATATTTGTTATTATCTGTTTAAAATTTATCGAAAGAAGGCTAAGAATAATTTAACAAAATCGTTTGAAAGGAATATGATTATCTACTTCCCTGGCATTAAAAACTTTTAAATTGAGTTCTAAAACAATTTCATTTAATCAAAACCCAAAGCTAAATGCATTTTAAAATATCTGCACAGGTTCAGAAAGAATTTAAAAAAAAGATTTAATGCTTATATGAAGTTTTTTTAATTAACATTTGGATAAAATAATGAATAAATTATTGGAACATATGTGAAGCTTTTTAAGAAAAATCATATATTTATGTTAATTTTAGCATTTATTCATATTTTTATTATGTTTTAAGATAGTTCTAAAGAAGAAGAAAGAAATGTTACAGTTTTTCATTTTTCTTTGTAACATTACCTGTGTAACATATTACATACATTATTTGCTTTCATTTAAGAATTATATTCAAAAATAAAAAATGTTGTGTGTAATATATTAAACTGCTTATGAAATTTTGGTAATATATATATTTAAATATATATAGGTATTAAACGAAATTCATATTAAGCAATTAGAAATCCATTTCTAGAGCATTCAACATCATATTCATTAATTCTGCATACACATAAAAAGTACTAATTATTAATGTCATTAAGATATGATTATATTTTTTTTTGAGATATGACGATACTCGTACAATACATTTATAAAGAAAACTCTTTTCGGAAAATGCATTTTGTAGAGCGAATGAAGCTCTTTATAACTTCATTAAGAGGTAAATGAAAATAGACCAGTTTCAAAAACAGTTATTTAATTATTTACTTTAAGTTACACATTTTACAAGACAAAACGAACACAATAAAGCATGACACTCAGAATACAATCTAATAATGACTTCTCCAGATTGATCATGGGAAATATACCTTGATGTTAATAAGACAACGCCATCTGTTGTATCAAAAATGATAATAGTAGAGTTATTTAACCGCTACAATGAAAAGCGTTTAAGTGCTTAAAAATAAAAATCACTTAATATCAGTAATTTGCTGTAACTTGGCTTCTAATTGACGTAGTAACAAAATAAACATATCGCTGGAAAAAGTGAATTTTCATTTCAATTTATATTTTCAACTTAGTCGATATCGGATGCTAAAAATAAATTTTAATTAATTGAAGTTCCTTTTGGAAAAATAATTATTGTCGACATCTAACTTTTCTTTCCTTAGAGTCAATATCCTCTGCTATCAATTTTTGAGAAAAGACCATGTTTTTCATCTTTATATCCTCCATATTCGTACCCGTTCTCTTTTTATTTTTTCATATCCTTTCCTTTCATCAGTGGATGTTATTTATGCGAATCTCTTCCTCCGAATTTCATAATAAAAGTCTAACTCAGCATTAAAAAAATAATAACCATCGGCTTTTCATAAGCTTTTCTTTTCCTTGTCAAGTGTTGGAGGAAAAGAAAAAAAAAAAAGTCGAGTGAATTTGATTGTATCGCAGAGATTGATCACTCACTGTGAGAAGCGTACAAAGCATTTGCGCAACCAAATTCAAATGATCTTTTTGTCTGGAAATCTTATCTCTTAACAGATTTGCAATTGCGTTTATGCCATGCCCCAACTTTGAAAATAGGCCTGTTTACCGCTAATATGATGCTAAACAGAATTTTTTGCTCTTGTTGCTTTTGCATGGAGATAACGGCTTAGTGGAAATTTACTAAATTGTGAAACAAAGTGTTAACATGCGTTCCTTCCTATACAATTTGGAAAAAAGTGACTTTTTTTTCTTCCTACTCTGGTCTTGAAAGTGTGTTTGCTTTGATTGTTTAAATACTAAAAGATAAAAAGACTTATAATTAGTGCAAAGTGCCATTGATTATAGAAAAAGGTTGCGGCAACAATGCTTCCATTGTTTGAATTTAGCGTCTTGTTTAGTGTACCTCAGATGTATAATTACTTTAAAGAATTTTAAAAAAGTAGTTTTTTGTATTACAAAACATTCTATGGATTCGATTTTCACTGAATTATTTTATTTTCTAGAATGGACGTTAACCAAAGTTTTCAATAATAATAATAATAATAATAAACCTTTAAGTACTGTAAGAATTTGGTTTGTTGTATCATTAATCTGCAATTCGTTTTTAGGATCAATATGTGATTATATAACGCGTAAGAGGCTGGCTGAATTCATTTAATAGACTATCCAGCTGGATGAAAATATTACGAAATGAACAAACGAACTACAGTTTAATCAAGGATTTGATTTTGATGTTGGTCTTGCCGAACTGCAAAATTTCGTTTTAGTTATTTAATGAAAGAGTGTATTCTTTGTTCTCCGTTCCATGTGGACATATTTTTTCATTCTTTATATTCTTATTTCTTCATTCTTATTTTATATATATATATATATATATATATATATATATATATATATATAATGTTTGTCAGCTGCGAGTCAGTTTAATTTTTACAATTACCTTCCTTTTTTCCTTCTAGTGTTATAGATTATATTAATTATCGCTACTCTTCGTAAATAATTCTTATACATTGAAATCACGGATAAAAAAAGTCAACTTTTTTATTCATAACCATCATAGCCTTGCCACATAACTTCATCTGTTTATAATTTACATTTATCAGAAAATATGTGCATTAATTTCTTTTTTTAAATACCAATAAATCTAATGTATTTTTACATATGTTTTTTATTAGATGATAAAGCATGGAGTTGCATATGATTGTAAATCGGTACAGTAAAAGAAGAAAAAGTTATTCTCAGTAGATTTCAAAGTTTTCATATCTGTAAGTTATGTGCTGCGTGAAGAACGAACTGAAAATCACGGACTCGAAACGTAAAACGATAACTGAGATATAATTCTAGGAAATTGATGGGTTTTTCACTTTCAAACCTGTTCTGAAACACGGCCTTGCTTTTCGAACACCTCCACGGCTGGAAGCGATTGACAGACAGCAATTTTAACGAATAAAACTTCCCTCTACTCAGATAAATAACGTACTTCAAATCGATGAGTCGACAGAATATATCTCATTTCACTTCAGTTACATAGTTGCAGAAAGTATTGTCTGGTTTTACGAAGTGATATGGGGAGTTGAAATGATTTTATTAGCATCAACATCTGCCTTTCCTTAATCATCACTTTCCATATAAGTCTAATACTTGCTGAGTGTATCGTCTGTCTTTATAAAATAATTCTGATGATTAGAGAGATTTACATAGAATAAATTTGTCATGTGTGTCCACTGATAGTATTTGAATTGTGAAGCTATAATAAATCTATGAGTAGTCGGAATTTAAAAGATAGACTCTAAAGAAAAGAACTGTTCTAATTGTCATTATGTTTATTTGGAATCGCAACAACAGATGTTTCTGTCATATTTAGAAAATTATAAAAATAGCGTAAGGTTTATAATAGAATTGACTTAAGTTATAGATAACCTGTTATTGCTCCATATTTTCTATGACTTTGGTGTGACATTTTGTGTGGGATGATTTGGTGTGGTTTGTAGGGTTTAATGGCACCTCGGCCAGGTTTGGCCATACGGCGTCAAACATATGGTTAAAGATGACATTGAAACTGAAATACTCTAGAATTTTAAAAGAATAATAAAAAAAAGTTCTTTAAAGAGATTGATATAAAAAAACAAGCATAAAATCTATAATGGAATAAGATTTTTTAAAACTTGTAGTGGACGATGTTTGATGTTAATGCATTATTTTTCAAGTAGTAATCCGTTAATTAATGGATTAATGTTTAATTCTTTAAGTAGAGTTTTAGCGGTTCGTAATGAAAATTGAAATCAACTGGCAGTAGCTCAATCGGTAAAATGCAGGAAGCGTTTCAATATTTTTCACGTGAAGGTGAAGAATGCGAGTACAATTCATGCGAAAATCCATATTTTTTGACATTTAATAATTTATTTGATAATTATTTAACAAAAAGTAACTAAAACAAAAATTTTCATTGTTGATTTAAGTAGGGTTGAATTAAAAACCTTTTTTAAACTACTTGTTTTAATCCGAAATTATAAACATATTTTCTGTTAATTTTGAACTCACAATAAAAACATATAAATAAAGCTAAAAAAATTTCAGATAGTTATAATTATTTATTTTTTTATCAGCAAGAGATATAAATAATTCAGTTTACCAGTAAAATTGCGATTCATATGAAAACCAAGAACATCATAATCAAATTCACTCTCTCGGCATACCAAGATGCCTTAGAAAATCGACTGTTGGTCCACAAACACGGATAAGCAGTTTTCTGGAAATTCCATCCTTTCGCCTATTTGCATGGAAAAAGGAGAAACATCGGAAGCTCGCTTCGATTCCACGTAACCGTACCGGATTACCTGCAGTGTGACCTCTACTTACTCAGAAACCGCCCGCAACTGCCACTAATCCATCAAATATCGTTTGAAAAACAAAACTAGAAGAAAAAGTGGAAGTAGGTAGGGTAAGTAAGAAATACGGGACCACACGATGACCCCCATTGAAATAAAATAAATAAATAAATAAATTTTACGGAGAAGTCGCACTTTTTCTGAAGGTAGCGTTTTTCAGCCGTAATTCCATCCACAAACGGGAGGAAATCTCCACGGCTTCCGGAGCCTATCCGATTACCAGGTAGGGTTTCGTCTCAAGTTTGGAGATAGAAACCCTAATCTCAGGAAGTGTGGGTAATTCTATATAAGAAGGGTTTAGAATGTCACTGAGGAAGGTTGGACACCCCCGGTGGATCGTTTGGATCCCGATTTCCTCCCAGCGCAAGCATGCAGAACCGATATCGAGGACCGATGTGGAATTGATTTATTCCCCCTTCATTTTTTTCTTCTTCTTTTTAGCTTTAAAATCTCTGAAATACCTCAAAAGAGAATCGTGAGAAATATTTTGAGCATAGCATGTGTTACTCATTCAGTTACTGTGTGCCTCAATATGTTTATTTACATATTCAGGTTTTATCATATTTCTAAATTATTCAGTTCATTTCTTCATTCATATATTGTATCCTCAACTTTAACTGACTCCTTTGTGTTAGAAGATATTTAACGCAATCGATTGCCCCCAGCTTGGATGTATTAGATATAAACCTTTATTGAGACGATGTTTCATGCTATAGATATTTATTACTTAATATCTGAGTAAGTAATTTTTACAAAAATTGGTTTTGATGTATTAAAATCGCGACGGATTTGCTGTTTATAGCAGATAATTAAAGCCAATTTAAACTTATTTTTAAACGCACAGACGATCACAATGATGAACCATTATGTGAAAATACAATGAATGCATCGTACTAAGTAATACATTTGTTTTCGCGAATGAATAAAACGATATAATATTTGTGAAGCTATCTAGAATAAAAAAAAATATTTCAAATACATTTTCTAGTGCTCTTAATAATAACAATTTTGAATAAAAATTTCTGATGTGTGAATTTTTATTTATTAATTTCATAAACTTATTTAGATTGTGACTCATAATGAAAGCCATAAAAAAACTCCCCTCCCCCTAAACTACGTAAAATGAATGATAGTGTCGGGACAGCACTCTAAAATTGCGGTTGAAGATTCTTATAGCCATCCTCAACCATGACATTGCTCCTACCCCTGGACTAATCTTCCACCATTGGAGTTGAAGTAACTCAATCTAACTCCATGGCTAAAATTGTAGAAGTTAGAACCCTTTTCTAATCTAGTGGCTACTCATTTGTGTACTTGTGGGGAGAGAGTATATCTCATAATCAGGGAACTTTTGTTTTTTTATAGATCTTCCTTTTCAACTTAATGTAGTAAAGAAATTCAATCTGTTTGCATCCTTTAAAAGATCGTTTAAAATAGAAAAAAAAAACACCTTTTATGGAATCAAATGTTTCAAACATTATTTTTTTTTTTTGTTGATCTAAATTTTTGATGATGGAACTGACAAAAGAACACTTCTTTTGCTCCTTTTTATTTTACTCTCCTTTTTCACGGTTACTTAAAGGAAAATATTTTTATTCAAATAACGATAAAAAATTATTGAATATTTCCTTTTATATATTTATCACTTAATACTTCTATTCCATGTTTCCTCGTGATTATATAAAGTTGTATTTTGCTGCTTATTCATTTCAAATGTAATAATTATATAAAAAGGCTGGTAAATAATTTCACCAAATCTTAATTGTATGTGATTTCAATTTTTTCTTCGTCCGTAACGAGTCTCGTGCTTTTAAGAGAAATTTTTGAAGGATGGCCATTACTTATTTCAAATATTCCATATTTTAATTTGTTTAAATATTTAAAACGTTTTGTAAATGTTTACTAGTTTGAATTTTTATTTATATTTGTACTAATCAGTATAGAGATATATGCACGAATATATTATAGTTTACAGAGAAAATATACTTATAAAATAATATAACTATTAGAGACTAATCTGTACAGAGAAATGCGGAGAAAAACAGAGGACCGCTAGGGAGGAATTCTCGCAGACGGCGGAAGGAATGAGGTAAAATTTCTGACTAGTACGTGATACCATTTCAACGGCGTTTTTTTTTTAATTGATCAAATTATACGTACCAAATAAACACCGTGTTCGTTTTCCAAATAACTCAAGCTTAAAATTATTACTTTTAATGATAGCAAAAGCGTGGCTTCTAGGAAAAGAAAAAAAAAAAAAAAAACCTCCTCTAATAACTCTCAAAATTTTTATCTCAAGTCATTAGTGAAACCCTGAAGTTTCCGATCTGCATCTTTTGTTCTACTTGCGTGCATTTTCTTAATGTTTCAATTTCGCACTATGCAAGACACCTCATTGGCATGCATCGAGTGCACGAGGGTTATTCGTTACTAGCGACCAATTAAAAGCTGAAAAATTTCTCAGTCGGCCAATTAAAAATTCTCCTTAGTCGAGTAATTGGTTCACTGACGGAATACGTGACACAACTGGACGAAATAAATAGAAACGCAAATGCGAGTGGTAACTTACTGAATGACCTCGATTCTCAAACATTTGATGTGAAAGGAAGAAAAAAAAAGACTTTATTCTGTACCTTTGATACGCATGAAGCAGTGGTTTGTTCAAGATTTGTCTCTCATTCTCATTTGTCGTGAGTGTAATTAAAAATTATATATATATGTGTGCGCTCGGCCCCTCTACGTGATCCAAATAATTACTTTTGAAAATTCTGTCGTGACTATCATTCTCTATGGAATAATTTCTGTTTTTGTAGCGAGAAGAAATAAGAAGAAATTCGTCAGTTGATTTCTTCAACATGTAATTTTCTCTCTTTGGCTCTCTTTTTTTATACTTAAATTATTTAGTTTAGATAAGATTAAAAGATGGAATTATCTAGAAAGGCTTCAATAATAATTAATGACAAATTATATAAGAAATTTTCGATTGAAATACCGGGGAAGCAATTATTATTCTGTGAGGGAAATTTCAATTATATGTGGAAAAAATGTCTTCCTGCAAATCATGAATTTGCGTTTATTGTATGATAGTTTATTGCGTTGGATTTAACGTACTTTTTGCTGTTTACCTTTTTATAAATATCTATGTTAAAGAAAATTAATGAAAGTAATTTGCTAGAAATTTTAAAATTCGAAATTCGAAAACTTGAAAGTTATTTGTAAATGTTTATCAATGAAAAATGAACGATCCAAGAATGATTTCGGCTTAGTTTATAAAATTCTTTTGATATTCATTTGAATAAAAAGAATTTTTAAAGAATAACATGCTCGACTGCCAAGAAAATGTGAAAACATCAGAATGTGTGTGTGTGTGTGTGTGTGTGTGTGTGTGTGTGTGTGTGTGTGTGTGTGTGTGTGTGTGTGTGTGTGTGTGTGTGT